>CM057101.1:702500-825000 GCA_029959045.1 Taenioides sp. WSHXM2023
TATATATATATATATATATATATATATATATATATATATATATATATATATATATATATGAGTTACTATACTGATCCAAAAATTTAAGGGAAAAATTAATCCTAATATAAGCCAAAGCACTAATGTACAAGTAGAAAACTCAAAGCAAATTGTGCTCATCTTAAAGGTGCACTGTGTAACTTTTCTCATGGGGAGGTCTGCCAACTGCTTGTCACTATGTAGATGTTACTGCTTTCCTAAAAATGTTCCACAGAATGGCATCAAAATTATCTGTCACCATTCACTCACAATAAGAATTTATGTTTTTCATGCATGTATTTTGGGTAATAAAACATGTGTAATGGAATATTTACAAGATAGATCATTGTAATGCCACAACAACAAGGAAGACCCTCTACCAGGAAAGTTACATAGTAAACTTTTAAATTTTGATTTCATATCAAACAAAAAATTGCCCACAGTGTCCCAGAAGCTTTTTGATTCTCCACACTTGTAATTATGATATAGAATTTAAATCTCAGGGTTAGACTGACTCCTTCAGCTGCACCTTGTCCTTTACCTGTGACTGTGACCTACACAGAAAGTTTAAAGGTCCTATATTAAGCAAAACAATATTAAGTAAAACTGCCATGTTGGAAGGTTGTTACATCCTCAAAAACATACCTGGTTAGTTTTATTAACACGTTTGAGTAATCTTGCCTTATTTGGCTGTCTGCATCTCCAAAGCTCAAAAACCTTGTGATGTTATTAAGCCTCAATTGAACTGTTTTACTTTACTATACAATAGAATAAGTTGTTGCCTTAAAAAAGTTTTTGTTTTACCTTTTGTTCAATTGAGATTGCCACAGAACGGGCACCAAGCAGTGAACACGTTTCAGGCTTAAACAATATCTGCAACTTCAAAGTTTGAAAATTCTGGTAAAGGTGTATGAAGTTTAAAAACACAGTGCAGAGTTTTCTACATTACCACTTGATGACATCACAAGGTGGAGCAGAGTGTTTTCAGTTTGAGAGAAGAACACAGCCTAAATATTCAGGAATCATGTGTTAGATATATGCGTGAGTTAAACACAACTCCAGGTATGTTTTGGTAACGATACATTATACATTATAACATAGATCAAAATTTTGTATAATATAAGTGCACTCCTTCTCTTCAGCGATAATTAAGAGTTAGGCATTAGTTTGTGAAAATAGTTAACAACAGAATGTGAAAAAGTATACTTAAATGTGGCAAAAAGAGAAATTCAGTTTGTTAACTGGACAAAAGTTTATTTGGTCGAATATGTTTCGCAGCTCATCCAAGCTGCTTCTTCAGTACTTAAATGTATTCAACCGAGTTAGTTACTGCATGGATAAAACTCACATTGATATGGTTAAACCATACCATGCTGTGGGCTACATGTGAACATAGTGATGGAGCCACATCTGAACCAGTCAAACTCATTTGCCTGTGTTGTTGTATTAATATGTACATGATAAGCTAATCATATTGTGTGTGATCTTTGTGTATTTAATGCATACCTTGTGTTGTATTTACTTTGCACTTTTTGTCCAACTCTAAACCTGAACAAACTTGTCTTTTCATTCCAGCAAGTGTTACACTACTTTGAAAAGCTGCTTATAAAATCAAATGAGGAAATTATATGTCTGTGCGATAAAATGCTCCTGAATAGTGTATGTTGTGTTTTTGTTCAAGTTAAGTATAGGTGGGCACTACACTTACATTTAGTCAGTTACGTTTCCGTGAATAAGTGAGTTACTCTTTAGGTTACTCTTACTTTAGTACTTTTCCCAAATACTTTTTTACTTAAAAGGTGGCTTGCCCTCTCTGTGTGGATGGAGAGTCCTTGTCTCAAGTGGAGGAGTTCAAGTATCTCTAGGGCTTGTTCACTAGTGAGGGGAGGATGGAGTGTGAGATTGACAGGCGGATCGGTGCAGCGTCAGTGATGTGGTCGCTGTATCGAACCGTTGTGGTGAAGAGGGAGCTGAGCCGAAGGGCAAAGCTCTCAATTTACCGGTCAGTCTACGTTCCTAGCTATAGTCATGAGCTTTGGGTAATGACTGAAAGGACAAGATCGTGGATACAAGCGGCCAAAATGAGTTTCCTCCGCAGAGTGTCTGGGCGCTCCCTTAGAGATAGGGTGAGGAGCTCATTTACACGGGAGAAGCTCGGAGTAAAGCCACTGCTCCTCCACATGGCTCTGGCATCTGTTCCGGATGCCTCCCTCGGGAGGTGTTCCGGGCATGTCCCACCGGGAGGAGGCCCCAGGGAAGACCCAGGACATGCTGGAAGGACTATGTCTCTCGGCTGAGAACGCCTTGGGGTCCTCCCGGAGGAGCTGGAGGAAATGTCTGGGGTGAGGGAAGTCTGGGAGTCCCTGCTTGGACTATTGCCCCTGCAACCCGGCCCCGGATAAGCGGAAGAAAATGGATGGATGGATGGACCTTTTTACTCTTATTTGAGTAATTTTTTGGACCACTACTTTGTACTTCTACATGAATAGTACTCTGCCCAGCTCTGAAGTGCCGGTCATGAAGACAAGTGTTAAGCTGTTAAATATCCAGCAAGGGGAGCACTATGGCAAAGCACCTTTGCTCTGAGGAGAGGACAGTGGGACCAGCAGCAGGGTGGCGTTGGTCAGCTGGAAGCAATAGCCAGGTAAACTATTTGTTTCGCAGTATGACATTAAACAGCTCTATCTTATTTTTATTCAATTACAGGTGGCTTTATAGTTTAAAAATAACCAGAGAAACAGTTGCTAGAAAGGTTTAATATCATACTGTGAAACACTCCAGACAATGCAATAACATCTCCATGGAGAAAAAGTATTTGACAACTTTAAGTTACTCTGACTTGAGTAGTACCGCTTCCAAATACATACTTAAAACCCTTACTTCCGCAATTACTTAGACCACTACTTTGTACTTCTTTTAAAGTACAAAAAAAAATATAGTAAAGTTACTCTTACTTGAGGACAAGTGTTGGCTACTCTACCACAGTTCCTTCAAAGCAACCAAACCCTGGTTCTGGTTCTATGGATTGAACTATAGAAAAAAACTGTTTGACTGACTGTGGTCTTCCTGCCACCAGACACTCACAAGTTAATTCACATATGCTTCAAAGAGAGAATTGTTTAGTATCATTCTATATTCAATCAACAAAACTCTGATTGAACGATCAAGATGCAGTAGGTGTAGACTGTGATTGAGAAGAGATGCACACAGGTTCAGTCAGCGTTCCAGCGCAATGTTCTCAATGCCCACCTTGTGTCCACGTGGCTGAGGAGTATAACCAAACATGATGTTAGACCATAGATTATATATATAAATGAACATAGCTAACACACTAGCAAGTTAGCATGGAAGCGCTTTCGACTCCTTCTGACCCTGGCTCCAGCTGATATACTGTGGCCTCTCTCTCTGTAACTGCTGCTCCATTTTAGTCTTAAAATGTTTGTATTAACCCACTGTACATAATCCTGGAGTTTTTATGTTGCTATTTTGTCCATTAATAAATTCCTATTCCTAATATGAAGCCTGGCTCCAAAGCTCACAAGCTTCATTTGAGTGGAGCCAAACACTATGGGAACACTCACTTAGTCCACTTCTTTATACAATCTATGTGTTAAACACATGACCTATCCCAGACGTATGACAGACCTATCACAGCCCTGTCACAGATAGTGTTGTCATGATACTTACATTTTTAAGTCGATTTTCGCTACTCAATTCCATTTACGACGCCATAATGATAATAAAACACTCTTTAGACAACAGAATGTGATTTTCAACATTAAATCATACTTTTATATTAACGTGTGGTAATATAATAGTATCTGTGTAATCAGTTGCAGGTTTCATAGTGGCCCATGGGCGTATACTAGTCTACGTGGTATTTTATTGTTCTGATACAGATCATTCTAAAGCTATTCTAAAGCTATCCTTTGAATGTGACTTTTTAGTATCGATACTTGCTCAAATGAATATCTAGTTTCGATGCAAGTTTTAGCATCAGTTAGTATCTGACTTTTAATACTTTTGACAACCCTAATCACAGACCTGTCACAGCCCTGAAATAGTCCTAACATACTCCTGCCACAGTGGAGTGTACCTTATCGTCATCACAGCAGCAACAGCAGCAGCAGCAGCAGCGGATAAGCACCAGGATGAAGAGCAGCAGCACTATCCCTGAAACACATGTTATGTGAGTAAGCTCTTACTGTAATCACTGCGCCTGTGACATCACAGTGTGTCCACAGATAGACTCACCAATGAAGATGAAGAAGACTGCAAAAGAGGCAATGTCCCACTCAGACTGAAAGAACTCTTTGGACTGGAACCGGCTGAGAATATCATTGAACTGCTCCTGCATCTGCTGCTCCAGTTTCCTCTGCTCCATCTCTGCTGCTCAGACACAAAATAAATCAAATAATCAGGCCTACATTAATGTACAGCTACATGTATATTGAAACTGAGAATGTATTTTTAATGTGTTATTTACTTTTACAAAGCCTAACATTGCACCGTCAACATGGTGCACTAACTATTCACTTAATTATTATTAAACATACCTTGGAATTGCTGGGTTTCGGATGAAATCGCAACATTCTACAGGGCAATAGATGGGGTGGTAAAATTATATTCAATTTAATATTGTTAAAATGCTGTTTTCTTGAAATATAGCGAGTTCTAGCGTACTAACTTACTCACAAATAGAAATCACCAGGTGCAACATTTGTAAATTTTCACTTTAGATAACTACAGTGTAATTAGCCCCCCATCTGGGCGTATAACACCATCACATGGGAGATGAAAATCACAACTAGTCATGATTCTCATAAACTGGAAGCTGCGTCACATTCTAGATTTTTCACATCGGTCTCTTTTCTCGTTTGTTTTGGAGCAGCGGGCGCGCACTTTGAGAAGATGTACGCTTCTATCTTCTATCTATTTATAGATAGAAGATGTACGCTTCTATCTATAAATAATCCTACGGGTATGATATATATGTAATTAAAACAGATAGGTGCTGCGGAGCAGGCGCTTACCCGTACGTGCCACACGTCTCTACCTTTCTTCCGGTTTGAGCGGGAGGGGGGTTGCGCGCTGGAGTCCACATGCGCCATTTCCTTATTACGCTGATGTGTACAGACTATTGAATTCAAATGACCCCAAACTGTGTCTGAGAAAAATGATCCTCAGTACAAGTTAGACTAATGAAAGTTAACTGTCGAGGAGTTTCTGCCTGTTGCGCCACAGTTTATAGCCTGGCCTGTTGGTAAACGTCCATCCAAGTGTTTTAAGTTAATCATTATCAAACCAAAATTTGTAACGATAAAATTATGCTTTGGTGTAGACTGTAGTTTGTTTGGAGGGGTCTTCATTTTTCAAACACTGCCAGGGCCCATTTTGACTCTGTAAAGTTTAAAACATAAAAGTGGGCAGTAATTATTACATTATTAACAAACTAAATACAAAATATGTATATATTACGCCAATGATGACATCAGATATTTATTCTTTTCTTAATGTACGTATTTATTTATTTATTTATTTATTTATTTATTTATTTATTTATTTATTTATTGAACAGATGTTGGATGAGCCATACTAGTACATGTACGGTATGAGACTTTCTGACAGGATGTAACTCCCCTTGGTTTAGCCCCGCCCTCTGCTCCCTGGAATCGCCTCGTGTATAAAGGCCCCGTGCGCTGGACTCCTCCTTCAGACTCGTGTAGACTGCTCAGAGTCCGCGATTCCTCCACGCTCCGCCTGCTAACCTCTTCTCAGTCAGGTAACCCACACACCGCTCTGTCTGTCACTGGGGACATGGGGGACATTCTGAGACATGCTGGAACTTTAGGGATTTTTATCAGTGGAGACACACTCGGGGAAAAAACTGGTCGTAGCTCAGCATTAGGTCAATAGTGAGAGAACTCATTCACCGACCCAGATAAAAGTGTTTATTTCGTGTCCTTGAGCAAGACACTTCATCCACCTCCCCTGTATAAATGTGTGTGTGTGTGTGTGTGTGTGTGTGTGTGTGTGTGTGTGTGTGTGTGTGTGTGTGTGTGTGTGTGTGTGTGGTGAGTGATGGCAGTGGTTAGAGGGGCTGTATGGCATATGGACTGAGTGAACAATGTACAAAATAGTACAAAACAATGTACAAAATAGTAACTTCGAGTATCTTGAAGAGCCTTATAAGGGAGGGACTAGGGGAGACATACGGGGACAGTCTGACTTTTTCAGTGTGCTGCTTGTTGAACACATAATCAGAGATGAGTAATAATCAATTACATTGACTTTAAAAAGAAATTAATTTTCTAGCAGCATTTTACTACTACTTGAGTAATATTTTTATTGAAGTAACAGTACTCTTACTTGAGTAACAAGTCTATTATGTTAAAAATATGAAATGTTTTGAATATTTGTGTTTGTTGCACAATTCCTTTATATATGATTTAGTTTGGCTCATTTCTGTAAAAAATCTGGTATTTAAAAATATTCAATTTTTTGTCCTTCCATTTACATTAACTTTAAATTATAAATTATCCTGATAGTTACTCTTCAGCTACTCTTACTTGAGTAGTAGTTTCCCCAAATACGTACTTCTACTTGAGTAATATTATTTTGAAGGAATGTTACTTGAGTACAATTTTTGGCTACTCTACCCACCTCTGCACAATGCACTTCCTGCTCCAGGGTTCCTGCATGCGCACTTGTGTTAGCCAAGCACCACGCCTCACACACAATCGGAATGATCTTTTCTTAAGCAATCCCATAAGGAAATAGACTTGTTTTCTGTGTGTGTTTGAGTGTTTAGACTTACTATATGAATATGACAGGCAAAGGGCTGAACAATCAAATGAAAAATCTGAATTTCAAGTGTTGGAATCAACAACTTGCAAACCCTGTAGCTTTGTTATTTTTAAATACATATAATTCTGGATGTGTTTAGAATGTACAAGGTGAGCTGAATGCTCATTTGAACATAAATCACAAATATATCATAATTGAAACTCTGGACACCGTATTTGCAAAGGCTTTTTTAATTGATAGTGCTGTGCTCTGTCTGAACAGGTCTGCTCTGTGTGCAGCACATTCCAGCTCTGCCTCAACATGTCTCTGTACAGCTTTGGTCTGGAGCCGCTGTCCGTGCACACCTGGAACAAGGAGCGCACGCGTAAGTATACAGACATCAACCTGGGACTAAACCAGGTCTAACCTGGGACTAATTTGAGCCTAACCCAGGGCTAACCCAGGTCTAACATTGGAATAACCTAGATATAACTCATACCTGGAACATGGAGCACATGCATAGGTTTCAAGGACCAATTTGGGATTAACCTGGGTCTAATTCAGGTCTAACCCTAATTTTGGACTAACCCAGATCTAATTTAAAACCAACTCAGTTTTAACCCAGTTCTAACACAGAAGTAACCCAAGTCTAACTCAGGTCTACCTTGGGTTTAACTCCGGTCTAACTTGGGTCTAAGTCAGGACTAACTCAGGTCTAACCCAGGTCTAACTCAGGACTAACCCAAGTCTAACTCAGGTCGGGTCTAACTTGGGCCTAAGTCAGGACTAACTCAGGTCTAACTAAGGTCTAACCTAGGTCTAACTCAGGACCAGTTATCCATTTGCCTGCTTGTTGTTGGACATTCTGTATTTTTGAATTATGACTGTTTCTTATTCTGCTTCATTCTCTGACATCTCTGTT
The DNA here is from genome assembly GCA_029959045.1 of Taenioides sp. WSHXM2023. Classification (NCBI taxonomy): domain Eukaryota; kingdom Metazoa; phylum Chordata; class Actinopteri; order Gobiiformes; family Gobiidae; genus Taenioides; species Taenioides sp. WSHXM2023. The sequence goes on from CM057101.1 coordinate 710,227, forward strand.
TGCTAAATCAACAATTTTGTGAAGTCCGCCGAGATAACTGTTGTTGTGATTTTGTGCTATACAAAAATAAATTGAATTGAATTGAATAACCCAAGTCTAACTCAGGTCTAACTCAGGTCTAACTCAGGTCTAACTCAGGACTAACTCAAGTGTAACCCAAGTCTAACCCAAATTTATCTCTAACTCACACGACAAATGATATTATCTTTGCTTATACATAATGTTCTGTCTATCATCTTATGCCTGTTTACAGAAATTGCAGTGAGTCCTAACAACAACGAGGTGCTCATCTATGAGAAGAAAGGCAAAGAGTGGGTGAAGATCCACGAACTGATGGAGCACAGCGGCCGCATCACTGGTACAGACTTCTACAGTGTTACAGTTGTATGAAAAAGTTTGGGCACCCCTCTGAGGTTGCATAATAATTGCCTCTGTCTTCACAGAAAATGATCACAGTGGCATGTCATTCATTTTCCCATAAAAGCTGAGGACTGGGTGGTTTTCCAGACACAGATTTTAAGTGTAGTAATATTCATTTGTATGAAATTAAATCAAATGTGAAAAATAGGCTGTGCAAAAATGGGGGCACCCTTGTCATTTTGTTGCTTTGAATACCTGTAACTAATCAACACAGAGTAATTGGAACACAAAATTGGTTTGATGAGCTCAATAAGCCTTGAACTTCATAGACAGGTGCATCCAATCCTGACAAAAGTTATTTAAGGCAGCCAAATGCAAGTTGTTCTTCTTCTCTTTGACACTACTCTGAAGAGTGGCAACATGGGGGCCTCAAAACAACTGTCAAATGACCTGAAAACAAAGATTGTTCAGCATTATGGTTTAGGGGAAGGCTACAAAACGCGATGTCAAAGATTTCAGCTGTCAGTCTCCACTGTGAGGAACATAGTGAGGAAATGGGAGGCCACAGGCTCTTGTTAAGGCCAGAAGTGGCAGGCCAAGAAAACTATCAGAGAGGCAAAGGTGAAGTATGATCAGAATGGTCAAAAACAACCCACAGACCACCTCCAAAGACCTGCAAGGTCACTGTGCATAGGTCAACAATACAGCGCAATTTGCACAAGGAAGTCGCTTGAGGTATGCAAAAGCACATTTGGACAAGCCAGCTTCATTTTGGAATAAGGTGCTGTGGACTGATGAAACAGAAATTGAGTTGCATGGCGGCAAAAGAAGCATTCCAACAGCATTCCAAGAAAAACACTTGCTACCCACAGTAAAATTTGGTGGAGGTTTCATCAGTCTGTGGGGCTGTGTGGCCAGTGCCGGTACTGGGAATCTTGTTAAAGTTGAGGGTCGCATGGATTCCACTCAATATAAGCGGATTCTTGAGAATAATTTTCAACAATTTGTCACAAAGTTGAAGTTACGCCGGGGCTGAATATTTCAACAAGACAACGACCCAAAACACTTCTCAAAATCTAGTCAGGCGTTCATGCAGAGGAACAAGTACAATGTTCTGAAATGGCCATCCCAGTCCCCAGACTTGAATATCATTGAAAATCTGTGGGATGATTTGAAGCACCTGTCAGCTTTCTCCTGAAGGCGAACCAAAAGCAAGAGTCGAGGAGCCAGGCGATTTCTCGATTCGGTTTCTTTATTTAGGTATTAAACAATCAAGTTAAACACCAACTTTCTCTACAGCTATCTCCTGCTTTAACATGGCCACTGTGGCTCTTTATATACTGTGGTACATGACAAAACTTTGCATTAAGAAGTACAAAGTACAAAACGCCCCTCTGAGTTCTACTAGGACAAGTCTGCATAACAAGTTCAATGTACATATTCATCGACTGGAAATGTTCAGACAGATGTAGAAATGTACACATACAAAATGTCATTTGGTTCAGAGGAGACGATGTGCACAATAAACAAATATTAATCTGTTCTTAAGCAAATATGGAAGTTCATTGCCACGTTGGAACATTACACAAATATAGGTTCAAAATATGATTCTTCATTTGATATAGAATAATAATCTCACAATTCCCCCTTTTGATCACATATCACATGTGATCACAAAAACAAAATCAAAAACAAAAAACACTTTCATTATGCGTTCAACATAAAGTTATCATATATGAGTAAAATATTAGCATTAGCTTTAACCACCCTGATTATAACATACCCCAGCCCTTAGGCTAATATAACACATAAAATTACACATGACTCTCGGACAGCAAATAAGGAACAAAAGCACTTACTAGGATTCTGCTTATATTTTGTATAATTTTAAAATAAAAGATCAATCTACATATTTTACCGAATTTAGTCAATTGATTCTGGAACTGAGAGTTGGGACCCTAAAGTGAGTAATAGAATTTGTGACGAAGGGTCTTTTTTCGTTAGGGCAGTTACAATCAATCGTTCTACTAGAGATCGGAGACATGGGACGATACAACATCCAATTATGACTAAGATAGCAATTATAGTTAATATTATAGTAACTATAGATATTATACTCTGTTCAGTGCCTTTTGTTTCTTACCTGTATTGATGACTGTTAACTCGGTTGTATTGTGGCTTGCTGTTTTGATTGTTGGCTGTCCGAGGCCATTCTCAACATTTCCATGGACAAGGGGAATGTACCCGCTCACTAAAACAATGAAAAGCATCACATTTAGCATAATCCAGAATATATACTGGAAATTTTTCAAAAAATATGGCCTATACTCTCCTTCTCCTGCTTCTTCTTCTCCCCCCTTCTTCCTCCTCTTCTGGAGCCCCAGTGCCAGAGGGTGATCGGGGTTGGTCATCAGGGTCGTTGTTTCCAAGATTTGGTCGGCTTTCTTCATTCTGTATGGCAGATGTAGTTGCAATATCAGTTCGAATTTGGGTTAGACTTCGTTCACTTGGGTCTACTGGCGACTTAAAACAGTGTGATAAGTGGTACCACACTTTAGATGTTTCTTTTTGAACTTGTACTGATCTTCCAGTGGACTGTAGAACTTGATATGGACCAGTTTGATATGGTTGAGTCCAGTTGTGTCGTTTGTGTACCTTCACGTACACCCAAGATCCCGGGGATATGTTCATTTCTGGATCGACTACATCTTCAAGATCATGTGTTCTTTGTCTGCATTTGTGTAGTTGCATCACTATTTCTTGAAGCTGTTTAACATATGAGTGATGTTGTTTGTCCCATTCTATAAATGGTGTATCTTCGGTGAATGAGCCTTCTGGTTTGTGCATTTCTCTGCCTGTTAGTAATAGATGAGGAGAATATGACGTGGTTTTATTCGTACTGTTTCTGATGTCCATCAAAACGAAAGGCAAGGCAGTGACCCAGTCGAGTTTAGTGGTTTTCCAAACCTTCGCAAGTTTTCTCTTGACAGTGGCATTCATTCTTTCCCAAACCCCTTGACTGGCAGCATGATAGACAGTTCCAAAACGTTGGGTGATATTAAGAGCCTTTAGCACATCACAGACTATTTTGGCAGTGAAATGTGTCCCGTTATCTGACCTTATGACTTGCGGAATGCCGAATCGTGGAAAGACATCAGTAGTTAAGTGTTTAACTACTTCCTTGGCAGTTTCTGACTTACAGGGGAATGCTTCAACCCATCTTGTATATTCACAGATTATGACCAGTAGATAACGATATCCTCGAACTCTCATTTCTGGTCCCATATCGGTAAAATCCATGACAGTTCTTTCAAAAGGTTTATTGGGAAGAGTGTAAGTTCCTGGCGGTGGTTTGCAAGCTTTCTTTGGATTCATGGTTTGACAAATGTGACAGTCATCTATCCAATATTGCATTATAGATTTCATATTTGGATGCCACCACAAATCAACATGTTTTAGGATAGCTTCATAACTTCGATGAGTAGGAGTATGGTATTCGTCATAGAGCATCTGTAGCAATGAGATGGGAGCCACAATTTTTCCTTCATGATTTCTCCAGATTCCCGTAGCATCTTTTGTAGCACCACGTTGTTTCCAGGCTCCATGTTCGTATAGTCCGGCTGCTTCTTGAATCTCTCTTATGTATGTTGCATCGATCAGGTTTGCATCAGGTAGCTTCTCAATCTTTTCTTTGGTGCAAACAAGCATGTTTCTTGGATTATAATTTGCAGCTTTCTTTGCGGCTTGATCTGCGGCATGATTGCCCAGGGAAATGGAGTCTGTTTCCTTGGTGTGAGCCTTGCATTTCATGATAGCAAGTCTTGATGGCAGTTGGACAGCGTCTATCAGTTGCTTGATCAGTTGTTCATGCTTAATTGGAAGAACAGTCCCAAGTTTGAAACCATTTCTGATCCAACCGGCTAATGACAGCGTGACAGTCTTATAAGCATAATTTGAGTCCGTATAGACGTTTACTGCTTTGCCTTCTGAAAGTTGTAATGCTCGTAACATTGCTGTTATCTCAGCTACTTGTGCAGAACCTTTTGCTATCTGCTGGGCTTCCATCAAATGATATTGGTTAGAGGGCAGCTGTTCCACTACTGCGTATGAGGACACAATATGACCTTCTTTTGCTCTATATGCACAGCCGTCACAGAAAATGGTCATTTCTGGGTCTGAAAGCGGTGTAGTGTGCAAATCTGCTCTCACATATAGTTCAGTTCTGACTTTTTCTTCACACACATGTGGAATTCCTTCAGTCTCCATATTTGCCGCCATGTTGATATTTCCTCCTTCATAAGTAATATGGGACTGTTTCAAGGTCTTTGAAATATGGTTGGATCTTCGTGCTGTAGTGATGTACAAACGAGAGTTGAGATAAGCGAGTATCCCATGTTGGGTGTGCACCACCAGTGGATGATTTTGTACGATATGTGAAGTCTTCTCAATTGTCTTTGCCAGAGCAGCCAGGTAACGAGCACAACCAGGTTGACTTTGTTCATGGAGATCCAACTTACAAGAGTAGTGTTTCAGTACTCTTCTGCTTTGATGGTGTTTTTGATAGAGAACCGCTTGGACGAATGATTGTTTCTCTGTCACATCAAGGTGGAAAGGAATGTCATAACTTGGGGCACATAGGCTGCATGCTGCACAAATAGCTTGTTTTGTCTTGATGAATGCCTCTTCGGACTCCGTTGTCCACTGTAAGTTGGCTGAGAGGTTATGCATGCCATGAGGCTTGATGAGTTCTCGAAGGGGCGTTGTGAGTTCGGTGTAGCCAGGGACATACTCCCGAGAGTAGTTGCAGAGTCCCAAAAAACTGAGCATTTGACGAACTGTAGTTGGTTTTGGAGTACTCAGGATAGCATCTTTGTTGTTGGCAGACACTCCTTGAGTACCGTTCGACACCTCTCGTCCGAGGAAATGCACAGTTTGTCTTGCGACTTGTATCTTTTGTTTTTTAACCTTGTACCCCTTCTTCGACAGATGTGTAAGCAGTTGTACTGTGGCTTCTAGAACCTCTTTTGCCGTCCTTCCAGCGATGAGGATGTCATCCACATAGGTGATTAGAGTACATGTCTCTGGAAACTTTAAATCTGCCAGGTCTTGTCTTAAGAAGTGGCTGAAATATCCGGGACTGTGTTTCCATCCCATGGGCATTCTTCTGTATGAATAGACTTTGTTTCCGTGTCTGAATGCAAAGTATCTCTGGGAGGAGGCCTCCAAGTTGATTGTGAAAAATGCATTGGCCAAGTCCAAGACAGTGTAATACTTATGTTCTGGCGACAGATTATTCAAGGTGATGTAGGGGTCCGGTACTGGATATGATTCTCCTGCTGTAACTTCGTTGATTGGACGAAAGTCTTGAACCATCCTCCAGTTCTGCAAGTCCGATTTCTTTACTGGAAAGAGAGGTGTGTTGTATTTGGATTCAGTTTCATATATCACTCCAGATTCCAGTAATCCATTGATAGTTTCTTGAATCCCCGCTATTTGGTCTTCTTTGAGTGGATATTGTGGATGGTATATCGGCTTGTTTGTGGTAAGTTGCACTTTAACAACATGTTTCGTCTGACCAACATCATTTGGGTGCATCATCCATATATGTGATGGTACTTGTGCAAGATACCTCTCTGTATCCGGATGATTCTCAAAAATTCGTTGTCTGGATTGCTTGGATGCTCTTGTGTTATCTTCAGAGCCCTGAGGTAACACAATTCTGAATGTTTTGTGTTGTGGGTTGTAAAACACACCTTCGATTTCAGTGGCTTCATATTGAAGACTGGAAGCCAGTTTCACCATTGGGCCAAGTTGTCTTGGTGAATGATGTTTCGATATGGCCAACGATACGTGTGGTGTGCTTTCTTTACTTCCCATGAAATACGGTTTCAGTTCTTCTGGGAGCGATACAGCAAGTGCCATTCCTTGAGGGCCCAGGTAGAGATATGGGTAGTTCACTCGAAAAGTTTGTCCATCCACCTTTTGCCATAATTCGTCATAGGTGTCATCGTCAAGCGTGGAGTAGTATAGAGTGACATGTAGGGGGTCAAAAGGTTCACTGAGTGGATATAGTGATTTTGCCCACACTTTGTAGTTTTGCCATAATGCTGATGCAGAATTTCCTTTTTCTGGATCTGTGAGAATTTGAGTCCAGTAGATCGTGACATGTGACTTTGAGTCTTGTGCGGTATCTGGAGAAAGGTATAGGATCTTAGTGGTTTTACACTTGGTTACATTTCTCAGTATCTTGAGGGTTTCACTTCGGTCGAGTATCTTATGACCTTCGGGGCAAAACACCACTGACAATGATAATTTGCACATCAAGTCTCTTCCACAGATGGAGATACTGCAGTCAGGCAGGTATAAGAATTCTTGTTTCACTGTCTGTTCATTCATTGTTACTGCCAATGGTTCAGTAAAAGTTCTTATTTCTGGTTCTCCCACACAGCCCGTGATGGACATCGTCTTTGATGTGAGTGGAAATTTTTGTCGTATACAGGATACTGTGGCTCCTGAATCCACCAAAAATTTAATCTTTTGTCCATTTATCTTTAAGACCACCATTGGTTCGCTCTTCCATGGCTTTAGCGAATGGTCTGGCTGTAGGCCCCTTCAGTAGTTGTAGTATTCAGCTCCGACGTTCGTGAGTCTTCCATTTAGAGCTGAGGGCATTGGGACGACCGTCTGCTGTGACATCATTGGTGGTGGTTGTTGTTGATGAGGCATTGGCACGGCTGTCTGCTGTGGCACCATTGATGGCTGTTGTTGTTGGTTGTATATCAGCCTTGGAAATTGTTGGAAATTGCTGGACTCTTGTCTTTGTCCTTGAGATGCTAGGGGACAGTCTCTTCTCCAGTGTCCCATTTTGTGGCAAAAGTGACATTGATTACGTCTTGGATTGTAGCCAGTTCCTTTGTTTTTTCTGGGGTTTCCGAAACCTCCTTCATTTCTTGATTGAGGGCCGTTGTAGATCACCATAGGCACATTCGGTATAGACATAGGCTGACCTGATTGGACTTTGGATGTCATTGTTGTTGCTTGTGGTTGTTGAGTGTTCATCACCATCTTAATTGCAGTTGTTAATTGTTTTGTAACTGATAACATATCTTCTTCAGTAGGGTCTGACTGGATACTCATCACTTTTGAGTTCTTTTCTTTCTTCTTCTCTTTAAGTTCAGCTTGGAACTTCTGCAATTGTAACTTTGTAGTAGCAAGTTCTAACTCCTTTTTCTGGTCTTCAGCCTCCTTCTTGTTTTTCTGCCACTTGTTTATTTCATGATTGCAGTGGGCTTCAAAGTCTTCTTCAGCTTTACTGTACAGTCCCATCACATTCTGCAAGGCTTCTTGAATCTGTTTAGGCATCCCTTTGACCAGAACAGACCTGAACATGACAGACATACCAGTTCCTGGCTCAATTTGTTCTCCTGTGACATCATGATATAGGTTAGTGGCACGTTGCTTGAAGCTATAATAATCTTCAGTATCTTTCATCTGCATGGATAATAATTCTTCCGTCACCATGCATGGATATCGCGTTCTGAGTTCTTCTCTCAGGATGTCTCGGAAGATATGGATGGCATTGTTATTCTGAAGCCTTATTCTCAGTCTTCTTTCTATGGCATTTCTGATGTTTTCAGTGACTGTTTCATCAGCAGCTTTGATGAGGGCAGCTTGCATGTCTCCCCAACATAGTTTATCTCCAGCCGTTTGTTTCAGGAGGGCTCTCATCCATGGTACACCTCCCTTGGTCAGTTTTGGTAGGGTGAACATTAAGGCACTCCAGTCTTTCAAGGTGAATGGCTGGTAAACCACTTGTCGGCCATCTGTTCTTATTGGAAAGACAGCTGTTGGTTTTTTTGGTTGGATAGGATCGATGGTGCCACTGATGTATGCCTCTTTATATAGAGTGTCTTCAACTGTTCCGCTGAATGATCCATCAACGGAAAAGGGTCTATCATATTGTTTCATTGAGAGTTCAGCCATAGCACCTCCAATTTCATCCTCTTCCGTCCTTGAGAGCAAACTTCCGCTTGTCTCTGTTGTTATTCCTTGGTCCAGCTTCATTGCTTGTCTTTGCCTGTGTCTCTCATCATCACTTCTCCTTAGAGTCTTTTCAGTTTCTATAATATGAGTCAGTGCAGCTACTTGGTTTTGGACAGAGTCTATTTTGTCTTCTAGTTCTCTCGAGCATGTTTCAACAGATGTTAGAGCCAACTCTCCTCCAATTACTTTGTGAGTTATCTTTGGAGTTGCACACGTATCCAGGTGTGATGTCATCATGGAAGCGGAAGATTTTCTCAGTGCTGGGTTTCTGTTGGTGACACTTGGATATGGTGGGGGCAGTACAGTTTTTTTTGTCATCACATAGCGGTTTTGTTTGTCATGTGGGGATGGGCTGGTTGCATATCGTAGAGTACCGTCAAGGCGTGGAATGTCGGCATCGAAGTTGTCTTCATCCCAACTTAATGATCTTTGTCTTTTCTCTGATATTTTACTGCCAGCCATTTCTTCTTCTTCCTCAGAATTTTCAGGTTCTTCACAAGACTTTTTGTTCTTAGAGCTTGTGTCGTATCTGTGTGGTGTTTTGTCTTCTTCAAGAATTGGATATACGTTTGCAGCAGGTTCTTTCAGCTTTTCTTTCAGAAGTTCTTTCTTCTCCTCTGGCTTGAGAACTAGGATGGAAGACAATTCTCTTGTTTCTTTTATTACTTTCATCTCTTTTGCCCATGCATGCATCTTCTTTGCCAGTCTCATCTCATTCTCGTATTTTTGTATTTTTTATTTACTCCTCATCTCATTCTTGCGCTTTTGTATCTTTAATTGGTTAATTTTCCTTGTTATAGCATTTCGTGTAGGTTCCAATTTACACTGTATAATCTTCTCCTTGTAGTAGTTTTTTATGTTTCCTCCATGGATCATTCCTTTTTTGACATATTTCTTGATTATGTCTTGAATGATGGACTGGGTTTCCTGAGCCTTCTTCGGGTTTGCCTCTTCTTGGAGTGCCTTATTTTTCCAGAATTCTATCAACTGGTGCAATGTGATGGTGAACTGGGACATTGTGATATGTATTATATTATCGTACCTTGTTAAATTATCTTCTCAGCTGCTGTATACCAATTTTGGGTATTGTACTAATTGGTATTTAAGGCGTCAGGTTTGTGAATTTGGCGGAGTGAGTCACTTTTTTATTGAACAGTTTGTCTTTCACTATCTACCTGTAGGCTCCAAGGGTTTTGTTGTTTTGGTTTTTTTTTTTTATCTCGAAGGGGGCGTCTTTGTTCTCACTTCCTGTCTTTTATTTTGGTTTCTAAAAAGAAAGAAAAAACTTAACTTAGAAAGAGTTCGAAATTTCACCTAGGAACCAGCATTATCTTATTATATTACTTTATTTTATTATTATTATTATTATTATTATTATTATTATTATTATTTTATTTTATTTTAAAATTTTTCTTCTCGATTCATTTATTTATTTTTAATTAATTATTATTAATTTAACAGTCTTCCTCTATCCTTTACTCAACCTCAACAAGGCACGAACAAAGACCCAATCAATAATGACCAGACCTGACCAATAGCGACCTAGGCTTAACAATCACCCAATTTAATCCTTAAATAAACACCTAATTGAACAACTAACTAAACCGCACCACATACTGCTATGGAGGGAGAAGGAGATAAGAGCAAGACAGAGAGAGAGAGAGACCTATCCAACGATCTAACCATGAGTGAAAAAACAATAGCCTTATTCCACATACATCAGGCAATTATACACATAAGTTTTGACCAATAAATGCGATAAAACAATCCTAACCCACGTCCTCTAAACAATTATCTATTCCTTCTATTAACTTGCAATAATACCAACAGTTTTTAAATTCTTTTTATTAGTCAATTTATTTACTCAAAGTAACATTTTAAAGGTACTATACCCTATCTGGCCATTAACAAGATACAGTCACCAAAAAATGTCATCCAATAACCTATCAATTAATCATTTAAATCATCCCAACTTAAGATGGAAGCTGAATCAGGAGGTTTTAATGTCATAATTTTAGTGTTCCGTGGCGAACACAGACATAAAAATAAAGCCATAACCAATACGATAGCCAGGGTTAGAAAAATCGCAATAAATGTTGCTAAAATGTAAATAACACTTCCGTTCAAGATATTTCTTAATATGTCATACCCTTCTTCTAGATCTTCGGCGAAAAGATTGCGATTTCTTGCTCTTTCCTAGTTAAATCTATTAAGTCGATTCCATCTAATAATGTCTCTGCCTCACAAGGGATGTATATTATGCCCATCTGAATTATAAACCCTTGGTAAATTTTACAGTGACAAGTGATTTGCTGTTCATTCTGAGTAAAATTTATTTGAACAGGTTTGTTTGCTTGAGATGTCATGATGTTAAGAATTGTTGCTAGCATTATATATAGTTTTTTTTATATCTAGTTTTTTGCATATAGTTTTTCTGGTACCTCATTTTTATATAACTTAATTAAAAGTTTTGTTTTCTTTTTAGTGTAAAGTTTTAACCACTAAATATTTTGTTATAAAACCCGCTTTTTTTTCTCTCTTCGTGCTAAGACATAAACACGGCAATGATTTTAACTTTCTAATTACACCTTTTCTGATCTAGGTTCTAAAGAAACTACTTTATTGTTAATTTTATTGCTTTTTTGTGCTTTAAAGCATAAAACATCTGTCTTTCTCTTTAAAAAAACTCTCCTCTTTAGTTTTTTGTGTCAAAAGACGTAAGACACTTTCATATAACATCTGTCTTTCACTTTAAAAAACTCTTATTTAGTTTTTGTGTCAAAAGACGTAAGACACTTTTAATTAATTAATTAATTACTAATTTTGTATAGTTAAAATAACAATTAATTGCACAATGTCCGAGAACACATCACATTTTAATTTAATACCACCAATTGTACAGAAATTCTGTGAAAAAGGCCTCTGCGTACCGTCTTTTCTGGAGATCTCGTTTTTGTGTTGTTTCTCTCGGACGTTGTGGAGGAGACCTGCTCTGCCTTTGTCTCCAGGACTCACAGGATCACGTTGATGGTTTGCTTTTGCCGTCAGGATTCTCAGGATCACGTCCTAGATAATCACGTCGGGGTCACCAAAAAACTGTCAGCTTTCTCCTGAAGGCGAACCAAAAGCAAGAGTCGAGGAGCCAGGCGATTTCTCGATTCGGTTTCTTTATTTAGGTATTAAACAATCAAGTTAAACACCAACTTTCTCTACAGCTATCTCCTGCTTTAACATGGCCACTGTGGCTCTTTATATACTGTGGTACATGACAAAACTTTGCATTAAGAAGTACAAAGTACAAAACGCCCCTCTGAGTTCTACTAGGACAAGTCTGCATAACAAGTTCAATGTACATATTCATCGACTGGAAATGTTCAGACAGATGTAGAAATGTACACATACAAAATGTCATTTGGTTCAGAGGAGACGACGTGCACAATAAACAAATATTAATCTGTTCTTAAGCAAATATGGAAGTTCATTGCCACGTTGGAACATTACACAAATATAGGTTCAAAATATGATTCTTCATTTGATATAGAATAATAATCTCACACACCTCACTGAACTATAGATGTTTTGTAAGGAGGAATGGTCCAGTATACCTTCATCCAGGATCCAGACACTCATTAGTGGCTATAGGAATCGTCTAGAGGCTGTTATTTTTGCAAAAGGAGGCTCTACTAAATATTGATATGATTTTTCTGTTAAGGTGCCCAAATTTATGCACTGGTCTAATTTTGTTTTGATGCATATTGCTGTTAAACCTAAATATCTGGTAAACCTAATTTCACTGCTGAAATATTACTGTGTCCATTAGTTATTTGATAGATCAAAATGATGTTGTGGACCCAAACACCCAATGATTTATAAATGAAAATAATGGCAGTTGTCAATTGTCACTTCACAGAGTTGTGCATTATTCATTCACTTAACACTCGGTGGTGCTAAGATAGTTCTCTGAAGCACACACATCACATGAAAGTTGCAGGGAGCACCGTTTTTATATTTTATCTCTAGTAAATATAGTGTATGTTAGACTCATTTTTGGGGGGTCTGTGTACCATTCGTTCTTTTGAATTTCAATTAAGAACGAAAAACAATAAAATGGGAAAACAGTTTATTTAATGATTCCGTTTTAGTGTCAAACAAAAAAACAGATTTCGACCTCTAATTTCCAATATTTAATTTAAAGCTTATTTCAAATAACACCAATCAAAAACAGTCTCGGTGCCGATTTCAATTTTGATATTTTATTCTCTGTTTTATATGCCCCGGAAGTTATGCAGCTTAGTGTGCCGCGTGTGAATTCAGGGTCAACTGAACAAGATAGCAAAAAGTATTCGCGGCGGATCCGCGGCGAATCTCATGGGTACTTCCGACGCGGATCCGCCGCGAATACTTTTTGCTATCTTTTGCTATCGCAAATCGGATCGGCAACGGTGTCCACTTGCACATCGCTGCGGATCCGTAACTAATCCGCTGCGCGGAGACGCAGCAGATCAGCCCTACCTCCGGGATCCGGGCATATTTTTACGCATCCGCGGCGGAGGTGCCGCTGTCCGAGACCCGCCCAGGACCCATTTTGGATCCGCTTTCAGAAGCTGGTTATCTGCCCCGATCTGCTGCGGATTTGCCGCGTATCTGTTTATAATGTCGTTAGAAGCCTAATGCTTCAGTTTGATACTGACCCACTTACTACTAACCTAAATACACACAAGCAGCATTTGCATTGAAATTATACATAAAACACCTTTTACAGCAAGTATCACAACTAGAACCCTAACCCTAACCCTAACCCTTAAATTTAAAAACATGAACCTCAGCAATTGAAAGTTGGATCAGTGATATCCTATCATTAAATCTCATTAGTTAACAAAAGAAGAAGCAGAATTTTTACAATGTAAACTATTTTTATTTAAATCATTAATTAGAAATCTTAGGACATAAGTAAGTAAGTAATTATTATTGACAGTATAGGAGTTATATACCCTTCAAGTTAATTAACCAATGCTTCATTCTAAATATGAAAATGACAATTTACAGTCTTTACTAAGTACTAAAAATAGTTCATGTTAAGCAAAGAGAATAGCCAAATACCATATTGCTAAACTTAACTTGAGTTGACAACCACAGTACAATTAGATGGATGGTTGTACTTATAGAGTGTGCAGTGTGGGAGCTTCAGAGTCTCTGTCTTTAGCTTCAGTCTGAGGCAGAGGTGAGGTGCAGTGAGGCTGGCTCCTCTCAAACTCTATGTCCTCCTGGTGAAGATCCAGTCTGTCAGTGTCCGGCTATGGGCTTCCCTTTTCTCACAGCATCTGAAATTACACCATTACACCTATTCTTCTTGAAAGGAGTTAGAGTTAGGGTAGGTGAAGAACAATGTAAGTAATGACAGTGGGCTGTGTGACTTGAACATGAAAGGTGAACACTTGATTGGAGAGATCTGTACACTTACAAATGGTCAGTCTTTAAACTCCACCACAGCATGTTCTGAAAGAAACAATATGTACAACAACCGGTGTAATGTAAACAAGAATTATAATGTAAACAAGAACTGAAGAAGCAAATTCTACCAAATAAACTTTGTCTAGTTGACAAATTGAATTTCTCCTTTTGCCACGTAGACATGTTTTGTAGACAGGCTAATACAGTATACTTACAAAGGGTCTTCCTTTATATTTTTGGAACTTGGCCCACCAGAGGAAATTCTGTAATACATCAAAAAAGAGAAACACAAATATCAGTTTAGTTTAATACTACAAGTGCAGTATTTACTTAAAGAGGATCTTTATCATGCCCTTATGTCCATCTTCTTATTACCTCCACCAAGGAGGTTATGTTTTCGCCTGAGTTTGTCTGTTTGTTTGTTTGTTTGTTTGTTTGTTAGTTAGTTTGTTTGTTTGTTTGTTTGTTTGTTTGTTAGCAAGATAACTCAAAAAGTTATGGACGGATCTTGATGAAATTTTCAGGAAATGTTCCTAATGGTAAATCCAACAGATGATTAAATTTTGGTGATGATCCAGAAGAAATCCTGGATTCTGGATCACTTTGAAAACTGAGCTGCTTGGCGGAGGTCTGCACTCTCTGAGTGCTTTTCTAGTTAACCATAGTATATTCTGAAACAGAGATGAAAAACATTATTTAACTCATAGGAAATACTTCACCACAGTATAACTGAACTCATTTGTTTTAGTATGAGCCTGAGTATGAGCATGAGACATATTTCACTGCTGTATAATATACAATACTCTACTACATATACTTTTACAACAACATTTAAAATATAATAATGAATTTATGATGGTGGTCATGGTCAATATCAATGCAATTAAGATGTGTCACATTGTGGTGCAGTGGTCATCAAGATGTAAGATGCCTGAAGCACCATCTCAAGTCCCATAATAGTAAGTTAGGAACAAAGTCAGATCTGGCTATAAACTAAACCCTTACTGTCACAGAAATCATGAAAAGTACTTCTGATCACTGTGCAGGGGCCCCTGATGGGGGGACACTCAGGAGAAAGGCTGTCATCTGGGAAAAAGAAAATATGTTTTGGTTGGGTAGCTAACGTTAGTTGTTATTTAAAGTTGGACCTTTTATTACGTTACGTTATTTTATTAAGGCACTGACATGAGTGCACCTTAGTCTTAACTCAACAGTCAACTCTCTACACAAATAATAATTATCTGTGATTAAAAACACAACCAGCTCAGACACCGGTCTCACAGTCGCTCCACAGCCGAAGGGAGAGCGTCAAGAACCGAACCCGTGAGCAACACAAAGCGAAAGCAAAACAAATTGTTTTCCCATTTTATTGTTTTTCGTTCTTAATTGAAATTCAAAAGAACGAATGGTACACGGACCTTGGGGCTCAGTATTTATCGTAGATACTTTTTCTTTGCACTAAAGGAGAACTTTTTGTTATTTTGCAGTGCTACATTGAGACTTGAGCTGTAGAGGGTTTGATAAATAACTTCTGTAGCTCATTATACCATTGTTATGATTTTGTACATTTACGTTTGTTTTTTTTTTTTTTGTTTTTTTTACCTAATTTAAGGTTCTTACCAAAACAGTTTCTGAAATTATTGAATATGTTTTTTGTAGCTCTATAAGAAAAAAGAACTGTAATGGAAATGACCAAATACAGAAGATTATGACTATCTGACCATGTTTAATAATAGAAATTAGTCCCAACCATGGACATATACATATATATAAATGGACTTTGATTCCAATTCACTTTATATTAAAAAAAATAAAACGTCCCTCTCTCCGTACCTGCTGCTGTCAGGCTCCTTATTTTGGTCTTAAAATGTTTGTATTAACCCACTATATATGATCCTGGTGTTTTTATTTCGCTATTTTGTCAATCAATTTCTATTCCTAATATGTAACTCGGCTTCAAATTCATTTCTTTATATAGTTTATGGTCACAACAAGTTTTCCATTTAAGATCTATATCAATGGACAACATTTAAGCATCTGCTAAAATTGTGATAACGATCATTTTTTCTTTTGTCTCTTTTTCATTACAGTAAAAAACCTATATCATGTAAACATGTATAAAAAACTTGCCATGTATGTTCTGGCTGGTAAAGTAAAGGTTAAAGGTGAATGATGTAATGTGTCTGCTTGTCTCCATGGAATTTTCTACAATATGGCATTGCGTTGTCTATCTTGGGGATGCCACATGGTCATGTTACAGGTCAGATCTGTGGAGAGACAAGCCCACTCACAGTAAGAATGCACAATTGTATCCATGTATTTTTGACCAATAAAAACACTTGTAATAAAAAAAAATAATAATAAAAAACATCCAAAATTGCTAAAATGCTGTACAAGATTTTGAAAACATTGGTCTGCAAACAGTGGTTTGCAGTGGTCCAGAGATATTCTTCACTATATATTTGTACTGGGGCAAGACACACAAAAAATCAAGTACTGGACCTTTAAGTTAAATGTCATACTGTGGAACATTCCAGGGAGAAGTATGTGGCACAAAGTTACATAGTGCACCATTAAATCTCTAAATAAAAATGTTGTCATGTATACCAGGTATTGACTGGGCCCCGGAGTCCAACCGCATTGTGACATGTGCTGCGGACCGTAACGCCTACGTGTGGACCCTGAGAGAGGGCCAGTGGAAGCCCACCCTGGTACTGGTGCGCATCAACCGCGCAGCCACCTGCGTCAAGTGGTCCCCCCAGGAGAACAAGTTCGCCCTAGGCTCTGGAGCTCGCCTCATCTCCATCTGCTACTTTGAGAAAGAGAATGACTGGTGAGTCGGGCAACACATATTCTGTACAACTTAATCTGACTAGGTCTTATTTCTTTCTTGAGTTTTCAAACTATATTAAAACTTAAATAAAATCAACTTAAATTAAAATATTTAATATGTTTACATTTTGTGTTTTGGGTCTCAAGAAGGTTCTTCAATGAGAAATAAGAATGAGCTCCTGTGAGTGTGAGTTGCCAGATCCTACAACCAAAACTAGTTTGTAATTAAACCAAAATGGCTCTGAGGACATGTTTGTAGAAATCAAAAGGGCACTGTTGGTTTTATACTACAGTAAGACTCCATAGACAAGATATTTTGTTCTCCATACTATAAAACTGTATTTCCTAAATATTTGCACACGTGTTTTCTGATAATTGTCTAATTGTTTGGAGATGAACCCACTTGCTCAAGGGGTGGTTTCCTCTACAAAAATTTCAAACTCAATTTCGATATGAAGGAATAGACTTAATACTCAGTACAGATTCCAATACCATAATGCAAAACTTTTTATTCAGACAGTAGAATCATTTTCACCATTAAACTGTAGAAGTTTCTTTTATATAACCATGTGGCTTTATATCTGTGCAATCCCTCAGTCGTCAAGGTAGGTTCCATAGTGGTCCATGGGCATATACTAGTCTATGTGCTCTTAAACTTGATGCTGACTGATACTGCTCAAAATCATTCTTAAGTTATTCAGAATCATCCATTTCTTTTCCACCCTGTGAATGTGACTTTTTAGTATCAATACCTGCTCAAATGAGTTTCAATAGTAGTTTTAATATCAATTAGTATCTGCTTTTCAATACTTTTTACAACCCTATTTGATAGCATAATAAACTGTCGAAATGAACTACTTATGCATATTCATATAAATGAGTTGACATTTTACATAACTCTGGTATGATCACGTTGTGCAAACAGATAAAACCGGCTATCTCAAATCCAAAACTCGGGAGGTTAGCTTTATTGGCTCTATACAGCTGTAAATGGAAAAACTTAAGGTAGCTTATTTCGACGGGGTGTAGTGAATCGATAGACGTCACTGTCGATTTAGGCTGCTGATAGCTCATTTCAACGGGGCAGCCCATTTTGACAGAACATTGGTTGTGTTGTCCTACAGGTGGTTGAGTAAACACATTAAGAAGCCCATCCGCTCCACAGTGCTAAGTCTGGACTGGCACCCCAACAACATCCTGCTGGCAGCTGGCTCAGCAGATCTTCACTGCAGGTCAGGAGCACCCACATGACAGTCTATGCTAGTTAGAGGAGATGGATAACTGGTTCTTACGTTTAATTAGATAAAACTGTACTTTGCTGCTGCATTGCTTTTTTTGTAGTGAGAATTGTCCACACAATTAAATGTCTTTCATACTCCTTATCCTTATTCATTAAAAGCTATTCAGGAAAGGTTAATTTCTGTCCTGTGAATGTGACATTTTTAGTATTGATACTTGCTCAAATGAGAATCTGGTTTCAATGCTATTTTTTTTAGTATCGATTAGTATTAGATTTTTGATACTTCGACATCTCTACGTCTGATAGAAAAGCAGACATAGATGTGTTATACCTGGTGTAACATGACATTTAATTGTGTTTCTAGGATTTTCTCCACCTATATTAAGGACATCGAGGAGAAGCCAGGGCCTACGTCTTGGGGGGTGAAGATGCCATTTGGGGAGGTGCTGCTGGAGCACAAAGACTGTGGTGGCTGGGTGCACAGTTTGTCCTTCAGCCCCAGTGGAGACCAGCTGGTGTGGGTGTCTCACAACAGCAGCATCGCAGTGGCTGATGCCTCCAAGAGTAAGGAGTAAGTAGGCCTGGTACATATGCCAACAGCTTCAACACATGAGCAATATTTGTACTATTACTATGTCTACATTTAATAGGGTAGAGGTGGGAGAGAATTGAAAAATGGATCTTGTCTGAATTCTTTATAATTCATTCACATTTTGTGTACAACCTGATTCTTAACTAATTAAAGTGGGGGTATTATGCTAAATATTTTTTTAGCTTCTACCATGTTATATTCCCTCATCAAAAACAAGAAAAAAGGCCCTATTTGATCAATCTTAATGGTTAGATGGCAAGATTCAGTACAATGCTCACACCACAAGTTTATGTCTTTTGTGCTCCCACATGACAATTCTCCATAAATATACCAAAACATGATACATGGTACACAGCAGCTTGACAGACTTGGTGCATGTGCAGTAGTTTCATGAGTAGGATGTACACTGATTGTGATAGCACTCTGAAGGGGGAATGACTTAGCACGGACAGCAAAGGGAGGGGCTCAGAGCGTCAAAAATGAAAAGTGAAACTTATAAAACATGTAATATGTTGTTTTCAGCAAATATAGTATTTTCCAAACAATAAACAGTAGCATTGTGATCTAAATATGTTATGTATTAGCAGTTAATATCCCATAGAAGTAAAATACCCCCTCTACCACTTGTTTAACTCATGGAGATTCTGTTGCTTTGCTAAAAATACTGTTGTCACGATACTAAAACTACTAAGACTCTCAATACCGATTCCAATACCACAATGATAATTAAAGAAGAAAAAATTATAAAATTGTCTATTTAGACAATAGAATGTCATATTCAGTATCTCTACCAGAGGCCTGCGAGAGTTCTGTGCAGTATCATTGCTGTTCCTAGTACTGCACTTTTCTGAACTGAGATGTTTGATGATTTTCCTGGGATCTGCTATAACCACTCCTCCAGTTTGGGGCTTACATCCCCGAGTGCTCCAATCACCACGAGCACCACTTATGCCTTCACCTTTCAGGCCTTCTCCAGCTCTTCTTAAGCCTCTGGTATTTCTCTAGTCTCTCGAGTTACTTTTTCCTGATATTACACGGCTTTGTTCTGTTGCTTATCCAACACCACTATGGGGCAGTAGTAGCTCAGTTGGTCATAGTGTTTCTCCACTGAGCCAAAGGTTGGCGGTTTGAATCCTGCTGTCAACATTGGTTGAGTGGTCAGATCCACTGACCCACAGGTTGGCGGTGTGATTCCAGCTCCCACAGATGAATGCTGTCATTATATCCTTGGGCAAGACCTGTGGGGGTTCCTTGTTGTAAAATGCTTTGAGTGCCTTGAAGGTGGAAAATATATACAAATATGACATTTACCATGTCTGGTTGGTTCACCATCACCATTCTGTCTGTATCTGGAACTCCGACAGGATCTTGGCTTGGTCATTCTCCACTATATATTTACAACAAGAATATCGTTAGTGGACTACAGCCCTAAAACATGTCCTCTTGTGGTGCAGGGTGACCACACTGACCACTGACCGCCTGCCTCTCCTGAGTGTGCTCTACATCAGCCCCACCGAGATCGTGGCTGCGGTAACATTTTGACTTTATTTGATTTAGTGTGTATTTGATCAGCAGAAATCTATTAGTAACCTTTTCCAACCAAAGAAGTGAATACTGCAGGATTTCAGGTGACATCACACCATTCTATAATTTTTATTCAAATGTTGGCAGGTCAACTTACTCTTTCCATAAAAATGTTTTTTACCACCACTATTACTGAAATAAGAGTACTGCTACATCAATGAAAATCTTATTCAAGTAGGAGTATGCTGCTAGAAAGGTACTCAGAAAAGTACTACTCACCTCTGATATCTGATATCTGTCTATTAAAAATTGACTCTTGTGAGCTTTAAGCCATGCTAAAATATTGGTACCTCATCAAAAACATACCCGGAGTTGTGGTTTGTTTCAGTCACACATGTTTGAGTAATCCTTAATTATTAGTCTCTCTATATCTCCAAAACTCAAAATGCTCTGTTCCATCTTATAATGTCATCAATTGGTAGTTTCCACTTAACAGCTCGTTTTACTTTTAGTTTAGTACAGATTGGAAATTCCAGAGCTGAAATTATCCAAATGATTCTAGTGAAGGTGTATGGAGTTTAAAAACACAGTGGCGCACTTCCTGTATTACTACATGGCATCACAAGGTGGAACAGAGTGTTTTTTGTTTGAGAGAAGAACACAACCTAAATAGAGAGAGAGAGAGAGAGAGAGAGAGAGAGAGAGAAAGGGAGAGAGAGAGAGAAAGAGAGAGAGATACTTTATTGATCCCGAGGGAAATTCAAGTTATAATGTATAAAAACATTATAGCATAGATTATAGCATAGATCAAAAAATAGCGTAATATGGCCATTTAATAATGTGATGCTCAGCCATATTGATCCAAAGTCATTTAACTATAGATTTATTCAAAAGTGAAATCCATAACTGTTGATTCTGGCCGGGTATATTCTTGACTAGAACATGATACATTACAATATGCTATAACTTTTTCAGGACTGTTTCCCCAGTCGTATGTCTCTATAGAATACACAGAAAACTTACATCACGCTGTGGGGTTCTGCATGTATTCAAAAAGGTTTGAAGATCACCTGAAAACTCAAATATAAAAACACACATTTTCAAGAGCCTGTGATCAATACAAGCGTTCATGGTCCCGTTTAGGAGTTTGATTTTCAACAAAAGGTGAGAGTGACTGAAAACTGAAGACCTGTTGACTAATCTAGCTAACTTGTGACTGTAATGTTATTTGACGTTATACTTGAAGTTATACTTCAACAGCACAAATCAGATCACCTGTTGTAGTTCCAGCTGAGTCAGTTATTTCTGGTCAGATTAAAATTAAGATCAGATTAAACTTTAACCAAGACTCGGACAAAGCTGTGCCTCCAGTTAGCTTCATGCCCCCAGGGAATGTTGATGACATCAGCTGCAAAGTGTCAGTTGTCAATTAAATTTAAATGTTGTCTGACTGTGAGTTCTGCTGCCTCCTTGTGATATGAATGTGTCAGTAAAGACCAGGATTTGTCCAGATCTGTGCAAACATGCTGGTGGGCTGTGAAAGGAGCTACCATCAGTCATCACATTCCTACTGCTGCCACTTCTGAAGCCAGAAGGGTGTGTGTGTAACTTCAAATAATATTACTCAAGTAGAAGTACAAAATAGGGGTCCATGAAATTACTCAAGTAAGAGTGAAAAAGGAAACAATTGCTTAAAGTAAGAGTAACGTAATTAAAGCGTAACCATCGTGAGGTAACGTCTGATTTATAATTTGAAGTTAATATAATTTGAAAGACTAAATATTAATTAATGCACAAAATCTGACAAGCTATATCTAAAAGAGCGGCGCAAAAAGCACTTATGTTCAGATAATATCATATTATCGACATTTTTGTGATCTGTAGACTTGCACAGTGGTACATATAAGTAACCAAAACTTGTACTCAAATAAGAGTACCGTTATTTCAATAAAAGTAATAAAAGTATGTTGCTAGAAAAGTACAATTTCTTTAAAAAGTTACTCAAGTAAATGTTACTGTATGAAAATGAAATGTTTTGACCAAGGTTGAAAATTAAAGGTGCACTGTGTTACATTTCTTGCAGAGGGAACACAACCTTCTTTTCTCCATGCGGGCCTGGCCTAGAATGTTCCACAGTATGACTTTAAGTTTATCTTATGGTGCAAATCTTATGGTGATTCCCACTCGAACCAAGTTCTCATGTCATGTTCTTAGGCAAGACACTTCCATATCCACTTTGCCTAGTGGATGTGGTGACTCCTTGAGTGTTGGTGGTGGTTGGAGGTGCAGATGGAGTAGATTGGCAGCCTCACTTCCATGAGTCTGACCCAGGGCAACTGTGGCTACAATAGTACATCACCACCAGTGTGGACTGAATGAATAATGACTACAGTGAAGTGCTTTGAGAGGGATCCACCAGCCTGTAAAGCACATTGCTTTAGTGTATTTTTATTATCATTATAATGGCACTACCAGGACAAGTTATAGGTCAGTTTACGTTAAGGTATTTGTCTAAAAACAATAAGGACAATAACTGATGCAAGATAGGTAAGTTCAATGCCATTCTGTGGAACAAAGCATTTCCATGGAAACAAGCAAGGAGAAGTTCCATAATGTATCTTTAAACCTTCCGGGGTCAATCCCTGGGTTGCCCGGGCTTTTCTGTGTGGAGTTTGCATGTTCTTCCCGTGTCTGGGTGGGTTTCCTCCGGGCACTCCAGTTTCCCCCATCAACTCAAAAACATGCTCCATAGGTAAAAATCCTCCAGCTGAGGTCCTGACCAAGCCTAGCAATAAGATCATGCTGCCCACTGCTCCTGAAAAGAAATAAAAGTTACAAAAGATCAAACTGACAGACCAATAAGAGTACTAGTATTGTGTTTGTTAAGCATCTCTGTGCCTGCTGTCCACAGGGCCATGACTGCTGCCCTTACCAGTACTCATACCAGGGCCTGGGGAGGCTCCAGTTTGTCAAGAAGCTGGACATGCCTAAGCAGAGCTCCAAGAGTACCATTTCAGCCATGCAGCATTTCCGCAATTTAGACAAGAAGGCCACGGAGGAGGACAGCAGTGAGCTGAGCACGCTGCACCAGAACAGTATCACGTACGCACTACACCCACACACACAGCACTATTACTTGTATTATTACATGTATTTTATATTTTATATAATGATAATACATTTTTATATAATTAAAATATTAAATGATAACAAATATGTTTATGCATGTATGTATGTATGTATGTATGTATGTATGTATGTATGTATGTATGTATGTGCATTTTATTTACTTTGTTTTTAAATGTGCTATTCAAATAGGTTGTGTTCATGTGACACCACAACATTCTAGAATACTTATAATTTAAAACTGAGCTGGCGGACAGGTCAGAATTCTCTGGTGGAATTTACTCTTTTTGGTTAACTTTCATATTTCCATGGTTAATAATTGCTGGACCTATCCACATGAAACAAAAAAAGTTTTTTTGTTTTTTTGTTTTTTTTGTCAACACAAATGAACACAAATGAATTATTTTCTCACAATAGCTTTAGAAAGTGGTGCCATTAATGCAATTTAAAGACATGATTATTGTCAATTGAAAAGACATAAATCCATCAAATTAATATGGCAGGTTTGTGGAACCAATCCCAAACAAATAAGAATAATGGTCAACATATGTGGATCATACATTTGGATGTAATAATAATAAATTATTAAATTCATATAGAACTTTGTTATGGTAAAGTACTATTGTAACCACAGCTGCCCTGTGGTAGATCTCGATCTGACATTATGTGATCTAATCTAATGACCATGTCTCTCCTATGTGTGTGTGTGCAGTCAGCTGTGTGTGGTGTCCAAGGCAGGGGGCAGTGTGAGCTCCCTCAGCAGTGTGTCTCTGGACGGAGCCATGGTGGTCTGGGATCTCCAGGTACAAACCCCATACCTGTCCTTCAGCCCCCCCACCCACCCCCACACACACATCACCACACATGTTGGGTTGACATGCTTTTTGTAGAAAAATATTTTCAAAATATCATTATTGAAATTTTGAATTCAGTTGTGTCTGCCGTCACAGCTGGAAAGTGTCAACTCCGTCCTTATTTTATTATATATGATATTATAATAATATAATATATATTTGTATAGCATAAATAACACATTTTATAACATAAAATGTATATGATGATTACATTTTTTGTCTCTTGAAATAGTATTGTCAGTTATCGCTTAAATTATGATGCTGTTATAGCCATATCATGTCATGACATTAGTGTTTCAAAGGGTCTAATGCAAAGTAAAACATGTAAAATCACCAATATCAGAATAAAAACTCATGAAGGGCGGAGAGGAGAGGGAGAAGAAGGGGATGGAAACACTGGAGGAGCACTGGAGAGGTAGAGGATGATAAAGGGTGGATGCAGACTCAGAGACAGCAGGTCAATGGGTGAGTTTGGAGGTTGGAAGTGATATAATTGTCACTGTTGTAAAGTCTGGTCAGTGTTAAATCTGAAGCATCTGTTTTCATCTGGATTAAAACATATTTGTTCAGTTTTCGGAAGTGTTCACACATTTTTGTCAACTCCGTCAGTTTTCTGTAAACTCCATCAGATCCATGCTTTTGGAGGGTGTTTTTGTAATTTTTTAATGAAACTAGAATTTGGCATTTGGATATGGTCAAATTTTTATATAGTGCTTTTCCACTTTCAAGGCACTCAGTTTGCTTTACATCAAGGAACTACTCACCCGTTCACACACACATTCATGCACCAGTGTATGCAGACACTGGGGGCAAGGGGGTTAAGTGACTTGCCCAAAGACACAACGACCGCATTCATCTGTGGGATGAACTGTGAACACTGGCATCTATAGCTTAATGTGTGTTCATTATTTACAGAAATATATTTTATAACATATAAATAGAAAAATATGTTTTGAAAATTAGATATTAGTATATATATTATATATATATATATTATAAAAGTGTTTTTATTCAGAACCTGTTCCTGTGCATTTCTGTATAGCTCAGACCTCTACTCTACATGTACGTATATACTCGTAGATATATGTTCTCATTAGAGTTCATTAATTTATCTAAATAAATAACAGAGAACACATAACCTCACAGGGACAATAAAGTGTACTTCATACTCCAACCCACAGCCACACATAGGACCACACATGTACTGACATTTGTTTTGTTGATGTTTTGATAGCAGTGAGTCCTCCCACAAGATGAGCTTCGTGTTGAAACTGCACAGAATGATTATACCATCCTCACAGAAACTAAAACAAAGATGAACGAAAGCAGTCAATAAACCTTGGATTTGACAAGAATCTCTGTGCTCTATTTCTTGCTCCTGCTAAAAAAAAAAAAAAAAAAAAAGTGATGACAAATTCCAAGTATTTTAGAAAGCCAGTATTTGTTCAAATTCATAATGAGCTGATGATCTCTGTTGCTGTCAGAGTTGGGTAGTATTTACTCAGTTACTCTTCCCACTGTGAGTAAGTCTACAAGTGACAAAAGCTTTATGCTGACAATATGAAATGATCTGAATATTTGTGTTTCTTGCACTGCTCCTTCAGATGTGATTTAGTTATTATTTTTGGATCTATCCTTTGACAATACCAGATTATGTGCATTATTTGATGTTTGTCTTTCCAATTGGCTCTGTACACAGTAGCACGCTGGATTGCTCACTGTATCTCAAAGGTAACAGTCACTTTTCTTAAAATCATAAAATATAAGATAAATAACTTCAAAAATTAAAAATAATTAAAGTCAAGACTACCCTAATGTTTGTATGTGTAAAATATTTCAGATTTTGGTGGTGTAATATTTATTATGCATTAACATTAGCATTGAGACACTAATCTCTTAATCTCTACCTTTCTAAACATAAAAGTGTCCTCTGAAGTATTAATTTGATTTGTGTAGTTTATAGATGTCACATCCAATATTTAGCACAAGTCAACAAAAACCCCATAGATACACAACTGGACAGGAAGTAGTGACCCAAACCGAAGATGTCCATTTTGTCTTCTTATGTACTTGGGTTCTTTTTTAAGACAATACAGTAACGTGCTTGTTGACATGTTTCGGCTGCTAGCTGCAAGCCATCTTTAGAACTGTCACCGGTGTTGGTGGTGACGTGTCGTATATCAGCTGTTTTTACTTCCTGTAGGTGTGGTCAGCCTGATTGACCTGGCAGATCGCTCAGACTCACCACGCCTCCCATCGCCTGGTGGTCTCTGGAGGAGGGTGTCCCAGGTGTGTGAAAGGAGTAACACTCCGTCATCACGGTTAATGCTGTCCGTGCCTCGTTTCCTGATTTCAACGGCCTCCCTGATCCAGCGTTTGAACTTGTTGTTTTCCGATCCAATGACCCATGCCCCATCCCAATCCATAATATGGTCATTTCTTTTACAGTGGTCTGAGATGGCAGACCACTGTAAAAGGAAGTAGTGACGCTAACAGTGTGGCCTATTGCCTACGAGAGAGAGTAAGAGAGAGAGAGAGTGAGAGTGGGAGAGAGATACTTTATTGATCCCAAGGGAAATTCAAGTTTTGTTGCCGCAAAACTTGAATTTCCCTCAACAGGAAAGGCCTCGTTCTTACTCCACTCTGGTGTTTCGGTTGGCGATAAAATGGTCCATTCCCTCAAAGTGTTTCCTCTGAAGGTCTTCTGCAACATTTGCTGCCACATATGGTGTAAAACGTCTGTAGCATCTCAAATGTCCACAACCATCTTATCACCTAGCTCCTTTGCAAACCTCTTGCTAATCCTAATCCTAATAAAAAAAAAAGGTAATATATAATAGCTCTCACTCTCTTCCACCTTGTAATGTCATGTTTTGATGTCATGATGTCACTTTTCATTGGAGGAAAGTGGGCCGTGTAGAGTGATTTCTAAAAGAACGATGAATGTAATGTAATGAGACTACATTACATCACTCTTCAGGGGCACCCCCATAAACAGGTCGCGTAATGAGTCATGAGTGATGAGTCCTCAGAAAAGTGCACCATCTCGACTGAAGCAGAAGTGAATGAAGCATTCATCCCTTTGCTTATTATATTGCGGAAGGCAGCAGTGATCCAAGCAGAGAGGATCTGTGCATGAAAATACTGGAGGAATTATGCACTGTCCGGACACTATGTATGACCGGAAATGACTCACCAAATACAGACTGAAAAGATCAATGAAGTACAAGTACTGCTGACAAAAGTAAAAGTAAAAAGCGCACATGAAAACTACAACTCAGTTCCAGTTACTTTTTAACAGATTTTGAAACCTTTCAGAAACTAAGGGGATGTGAACATCATCTTCATGGTGTGTTAAAAATGCCAGTATGTGTGTCTTAATTCATTAGCAGGCTAGACTGTGTCTTCTGTGTATAATGGATGTAAAACATGCCTTACTATAAGATGGTAAATTCAGTTAACGGGGTTGCTGGATTTTCCCATATTCTGCGATGTTTTGAACGCGGCCCAACTCTAGTCCCGCCCACAACAACGCGCTGGTGACTCACTGTCCAATCAGATCCGCGCCTGCGTCATTTCACTATGAGCCAATGAGTGGCGGCGGGCTGCGTACCGCATCAGCTGCTCTTGTTTTGCTTTTTTTCTCTCCCGGATCTGTTTTGGTCCCGCTCTGGACCGAGTCTTGGACCCAGCCCTGAACTGTCCGCTTTCCCCGCGGAGCCAGCCTTCAGCCCGTCTCCTCCGGTCTCATTCAGCCGCCGTGGAGCCTTCGTCCGCATACCCCGAGACGCGAGGAGCCGCCGAGACCAGGCCTCCGGAGCAGTGCGAGGGGAAGCGTCCGAGATGGAGCCAGGACAGTGCGGCCCAGAGGGGCCTCCTGGACCGGAGACAGGCTTTGGCTGTGCTACCTTCAACCAGGACGCTACGTGAGTGCGCGGAACTCTCCTGCGGTTGTGGTTAGACTTAAACCTGCTCACAGAAACACTCAGACCGGAAAGGTACAGCTGACAGAGGTCTGGGTGCATTTTTTTTCACTGAGTTCTAGTACTGAGTTGTGGCAGAATTCTGCACTAGATCTCAGTGGAGGTGACTTTAATACTGATTCTATTTTATTTAGGCTACTTATTTACTTTATTAACTTAACGTTACGGGAAATAAAACATAGACTACTACATATACTATTTACACAGACTGTAGGCCCTCATAGCCCAATAGCCTCTGGGCAGGTAAATAAATAATATAACAATGGTCTGTCATTAAAGGTGCACAACTTTTCTGATGAAGGATGGGGCTGCCACCAGCTTGTCACAATATAGATGTTATTTATCTCAAATGTTCCACAGTATAGCATTAAATCTGTCTCCATGGAGATAAGATGTAAAAAGACCTGTAGTCTAATGCCATACTATGGAACATATCTCAATGTTAAGCAGACTAAAATAATTATTAGTGGCACTGGCAGCCCTAACTATGTAGTCTATAAATAATCTGAATGAATGGCCAAACAAAGTAGACACACCCTAAAAAGCACTGACATTTTCTGGACTAGAGCTGAATGATTTGGGAAAAATATCTAATTCATTTTTTGCATTGTGACTGCGATTAGAATTGATAAAAAGACTGAAATCTGAACATTTCAGAACATGTTAAACTACAGGGTTAGCAGTTTTGTTTTTTTTTTTTTGTTTTTTTTTTAATAAGACAAGAGACGTTGTGGAGGAAATTATGATACTTTAAAAGTTATAGACTTTGCGATGTGTCAAATATATCATTTTTAATTACAGTTTTGTTAATCTTGCAGCCCTAGCCTGGATAGTGAAATAATGATTACTCATGCACAGATATGTTAAGCATTGTGCCATAAACATAAACATGAGATGACTCACTTCCTCACCTCATCCCCTTAAACAGTCCAGTACCTGCCTCTTCCTATGTGAAAGACAGAGCTCCAAACATAGTATGAGATGCAGACAACAGAAAGCAAGACAGCACTATGAAGCACTCAGACTGGAATGAGCTGTAAAAATCATCTCAATAGCGTAAATGCAAAAAGGACAGGTGATGTAGAGAAGGTACTCTGGGCCAGTGTTACTAAAATTTCAAACTTGATTTTAACACCAAGTAATAGCACAATGATAATAAAAAACACTCTTTATTTAGACAATACATGTGGTTTTCAACATTAAATCGTACTTTCTTTTCTATTCCCATGTGGCCGTACATCTGTGTAATTCCTCAGTGTTCCAGATTGGTTCCATAGTGGTCCATGGGTGTATAGATGTACTCTTGTTCTTGTTCTGATACAGCTCAAGTCTCAAGCTTTTTCTAGTAAAACTATTCAGGAAAGGTTCATTTCTGTCTGTGAATGGGACTTTTTTAGTATCGATACCTGCTCAAATTAGTATCTAGTTTAGTATTGATAATTAGTAACTATTTTGATACTTTTGATAACACTAGTCTGGGCTCGCATGATTGCAGCAGAACCACACCAACAATGTTTCTACTGCAGGGATCAACCAGAGGCCACCACTGCAAATTGTGAAATAATGGCCTAGGAAACTAGTCCAGTCAAAGGAGTAATACTGATTTTTGTTGAAGTAGTAAAGTTGTCACAAAATATATACCCTACACTAGATCTGCAGTCCACTAAAGAAATTCTTGCTGGACCAAAGACATGTCCTTCCGATCGATTAGTCGCCTTAAATGGGGCCGGTACAAAAGGTCTCAAAACTATTACTCTCTATGTAGGAGTTGACAATATATCGGTTTCAGTCGGCCTATATAGATACCAATTCGTTGATACCAATATTCTTTTTTTTTTTTTTCACTGCCCCATTCTCTGAGTTCCCTTTCAAAATGGAAATGGAGTGTTACATGGCAGTATTTTTTTTTTATATTTTATATCTCTGACAGATACATTTTGTTATTATTTTATCAAAGTGAAAAGTTATTTGAATAATACACACTTTGGTTGACTCTATCAACCAATTAATCAACTACGGTAAATGATGTAAGGCATACAGTCCCACCAGATACTAATTAATTTTGAAATTTTAGTGTTGTGACAACACTATTAGGAGGTCAAATGGTACAGTGCATCACCAAAACTACATGTACATGCAGTAGTTCTGACATAAACCTAGACCACTCTAAAACAATTTAAGAAAGGTCCAATTGTGTTCTATTTTATATGCTTTCTTTATGGTATTGTTTCTTTGCTTAGTATCAATTAGTATATGGTAGTGGGAGAATATTCTTTTTTTCTTTTGACAGCTCTGTGTATTGGTGCTTAAACAATACTTGTTTTACGGCACCGGACCCCAAACAAGCGGTACCTTTTAAATACCTGAACTATGACTGGTTATTGTATATTTCTTTTGCTGGTCAGCTGCCTGTCTGCAACAAAAATAATTTTCCCTTGGGGATGAATAAAAGTAATTCTGATAAAATTCAAGAAAAGTAGACTCTATACACTGGGACTGCAGAGTACCTTTCTATAGAACTGACCCAAGAAAAAAAAAACTTGGTGCCAGTTTGTTTTCTTAAGCAGTTGTACCTTTATTAAATCATTTTGGTTCCCTATGAGAACAAATAGTGGCATGTGTAGTACATTGTTAAGTGTAACTATGGTTTGTTCCCCCTGTTTAGCTCTCTGGCTCTGGGCACACACAGCGGCTTCAGGCTCTTTTCGCTGACCAATGTAGACATGCTGGACTGCATCTACCACAGCACAGGTCTGAAGGCTAAGGGCTTTTTTGGCATTTTAAATGTTGTGGAGTTGTTCTCCATATGTCTGTATTGTCCTCATAAATAATAGAGGTGGGTGGTAGTGGTGTGCAAGTTAATATCAAATGGCTGTTTAAAAAAAAAAAAACCTTGCCTATTGTCTATTGTTTATAGTCTATTGTCTATTCATGGATTTTAGAGCAATTACAAATATGCACAGGTGGCATAGCATAGAAAGTGGTATCAAGAATAAACACAACTTTTTGAATACTTTGATATCTCTCTGTATGCCGAAATAGAGTGATGTCATTCTGGATTTGCTAGGCAAACAGTGTATCATAGTCATCTAATTACAAAGCATTTTACTGTACGAAGTGCATTGTTAGCATGCTAGTTGTTGTTAGCAAAACTTTGCTCTGGTCTCAAAGTTGTGAAAAGAGCTTGTAAACTAATTGTGGTGAATAATTAAAATGCTCAGAATGCATAAGGTTAGTGAGGAGTAACTTTGGACCACTGCAAATAGTTTAAAATGAGCTAGTTGTGTTTCCACGTTTTAAGAGTGTGAAAATCAGGTAGAGTAATTTAAGTCTGTGTAATATGTTTACAGTAGGGTCCTCACTGTGTGCTTGTGTGCCCAGTGAACAGCCCTGATGTGGGCGTGGTGGAGCGGCTCTACGGCAGCTCTCTGGTGGTGGTAGTGAGCGCTCAAACACCCCAGCACCTCTACATCTACCACTTTAAGAAGGGCACCGAAATCTGCAACTACAGCTACCCCAAGCCAGTGCAGGCTGTCAAGCTTAACAGGCAGGTTTGTATTCGCCGATACTCTGAGAAATTGATTAATGAATAATATTGTTTCCTCATGAAAATTTATTTTACTTTCATGTTTTTATTTGAATTAGGTTCATAATAAAGAAGGAGTATTACGCTTATATGGGGTATTAACTAAAGATAGATCTGTTGGCCGATATAGCGGGCTGATATCGGCCTTAAATCTCCCACACAGATATTTTAGACATAATTTCACGTAATTTACCAAAATCTCCCCTATATAGTGGCCCAAAAATAACAGCAAAATTTACCAGTCATTGGTTGCTCTGGATTCTAAACGGCATCAGCCATGAAAAAACACATATCGATCTCTAGTACTAACACATCACATATTTAGATCCATGTTACCTTTTGTTGTTTTGAAAATGCTCTATTAGGTGAAAATGTTTAGCTTCAGTCTTGTTTTTGAAGGTTCTTTACATAGGTTTGTGGGCTAAAGGCTAACACAGACCAAAGCACAGCCCACAAGCCTATGTAAGGAAATGTCAAAAACAAAACTGAAACTAAACATTTTAATATGTGGTTTTCACCTAATATTGCATAAAAAACCAACACAAAACAGCAAAATTAACCAATAATTAGTCCTAGAAGTGCCTTCTTCTTCTACCTTCTGCAGATCAAATGGTATATTAAAATAAAAATAAAGCAAATCTCCACACTTTTGCAAAGAAATTGTACACATGATAAATATTGAGCCTCAAAATATATTATTCCAGCTTTTATATATCGAAAGACGCACGTGTGGGAGGTCGAGCGTTACTGACTAGATATAGTCGGCCTCACCTCCATGCACAGCTTGGGCTCTGGAACCCAACTCCTTGAGGGGGGGCTGGACTCTCTATTTCTCTGGAGAAATATTTTTTACTCTAAGTGCATTTTTAAATGAGTACTTCAATACATAAGTAGATTTATCATGTGATACCTTTACTTTGTTCTGGTCTATGTACTTTTACTTAAGTAACAATATTGAGTACTTCTTTCACCAGTAGGGTTACTCAAGCATGTGAATGAAACAAAATACATCTACATGACTACAAGCTCAAGAGTAAATTTTGCATAATATAGGACCTTTTAAATACATGAAGTTTCACGTGAATTCTTTGTCATCCAGTGAAGTCAAATGTGGTTGATGTTGTTGCAGAGACTGGTGGCATGCCTTGAAGAGTCCCTGTACATACACAACATAAAGGACATGAAGCTGCTCCAGACACTGGTGGTCCCGTCTAACCCGTGTGGCCTTTGTGCCCTCTCCAGCTCGGGCTCCTGCTCTTACCTGGCTTACCCCAACTGCCCCAACACTGGAGAGCTGCAGGTCTATAATGCCACTGCTCTGGTGAGAAGAACAGTAGCTCCTGTATCTTTAAAGTATATGACAGGTTTTATGTTTTTATAATTCTGACTTGATTTGATGGGATTTACCAGTGGTTAATATTTATCATAGTTTTACACCAATTAAAGTGGTAGTTTGTGGGGAAAAATAAAATTAAAGAAAAGTAAGCAGTGAGTTCTAAACGGAATACATGTCATCAACACAGAAAATGACATCCCGAATGCAGTGATTTTTTGGAAAATCTCAAATGGTAAGTGTATTTTATAACCTGTCATATGCTCTTTAATTTCTTCAGGTTTATGCTCTTTATACCATATATTGTAATATAGTATAGTATAGTATAGTAGGCATTTTAAAGGCATTTTGTTGTTAAAATAAACTAAAGTGCGTTTTGCACTCATGGCTCAAAATCAGTTACAGTGCTAATAAGATTTTGAAGTATAGTTATAAAATAAGTACTTCCACAGTAACATTATGTGCATTTCTGTGCATAGAAAAACTTCCCCAGTATAGAAATAGAAAACTTCCCCAATGTTTTAGCTTCAAATTAAGCCCAAGATGAGCTCTGTATCTCAAATGGTTCACCTGCTATAACACACTGACATACAGAATTTTTATTAATTCATCCGTAGAAAGCCTATGGGACCATTCCTTGGAAAAGTTACAGATTTCAGGAAAATAATTCAACTTTGATTCTTTCCCTGGAATCCATTTTGGATTTGCTTCAAACCTGGCACAAATTATGTTTAGAAACCAGATGTTATCTGAGTGAAATTTAAGACTTGTGTAGCACCCTTGCGGCCACTCGGTGTACTGTGTACTTAAGTGAATGGTGGGTGCTTGGGTTCGTTGAAATACTTTTATTACGTAGTACTTCGTAGTTAGAATCAATTAGACCCAGAGATGGTGTTACTTTTAGCCCAAAAGTATGCAAAGGCCTTGTTTAATTTTAGCATAATAATTTGGCAAATTAAACATAAAGTTTCCCCAACACAAACAAAATAGTCAATTAGGCAGAATATATACTAATATAGATAACACAAATTACAGCAGAAATCAATTAAATCTGTCATCTGTCAAATAAAATTAATATAATCCCTTCCCCTTAGCGTCTCCCCAAAACAAGGTCCAGAACTCAATGCGCGCAAAATCAAATTCAGTCTTTTACCAGTGGTGGGCCCACACACACACAAGGTCACGCACGTTACCGTTTACTCATAGGATGGTCAGCAAAACTCGTTGCAGGCCTGAGTGCGGTGAAAAAATCTGGTGAAGGGAACCGAGGTCCGGTGCTTGAGTGCGACGCGGGGACACCGACCGCTCTGCTGCGTCCACTGCCGCTCCTGCGCGCTCGAGCCCGACCGCCTCCGCTGCAAGCTCCCGCTGCTCCGACGAATGGGTCTCTGGGCCGCTCACCCCGATACCAGCTGCTCCGTTAAGACAGCGCAGAACCCGCGGTCCTCCTCCGTGGATCTCTCTCACATTCATGCGAATCGAGAGCTTTTTTCTCTGTCGGGTTAATGGCGAGAAGGTCCGAGCCTGGGGCGCTTCTCGAGCTCCGGCGGGAAGAGAGAGCTTCTTCCCCCAACTTTTCGCGCTTCTACCCCCAAAGTTCCGGGTCCCCGCCCCCTTTTCATTTTCCTGGCCAATAACTATTGACATTATACAATATTACCTCTCTAAATAACCAATACACCGTAATTACATTAGAACAGTGGGGAAACAAAAGCTAAATACCTTAACTTATAATATTTTATCTAAAACTATTTTTATGTTAACTGTAATGGGCTATTTTTAACCTTGAAATACTTTTATGAAATCTCAGGATATTTATTGTTTTTTAATAAAATGAAATAATGAAATATTTAACATTTTAGATTTTTAATCATGTATCAGTGTTTAATTATTTATTTATTTATAAAGTAAATTAATGTTTACTTTTTGTGATTACTGGTTAAAAGAAAGATTAAAACAAACCTGTTCTACTTTTATACCCACGTTTACCACTGGGCTACACTTGTATCTTTTGTAATCTCTGGGATTTGGGGTGGTTTAGAAAGTGCCATGGTCAAAGTCAGACCTGGTATATAATTACCCTCTTATCTGTCTCTGTTCAGTTCAGTTTGTGGCAGATCATTTTCGATTTTTTTTTTTCATTTTCTTGTTCAAAAGTTGAACAACGTCAACATTTCTTTTTTGGGGGGGAAAATTTACCTTCCTTTTCTTATATAAAGTCATGTTCAGTAGAAGTCGCCATAATTGTTTAGTTTCATTTGGACGCTTCACCTTTCAATTCCACCCAAACCACAATGCTGCCTTGTGATTGGTCAGAACTCCTAATTGTTCGAGTCTAATGCAGCAGAGTGAGCCAGGCCAGATGCATACATACATACTCCATACATGTTCTGACCTGTGTCTCGTGCTTTAGTCCCCAGTGACTGTGATCCCTGCTCACCACAGTCCACTAGCAGCTCTCAGCTTCAACACCTCCGCCTCCAGACTCGCCAGCGCTTCCCGGAAGGTGAGGCATGCTATTACAAGTACATAGCACATGAGTTGGTATGTAGTGGTACTTATTGTTTATGACCTTGTCTGCATTGTTCTAGGGCACGGTCATCCGAGTGTTTTCCATCCCTCAGGGCCAGCGTCTCTTTGAGTTCCGCCGCGGCATGAAGAGGTCTCATTTACTCTCAAAACTGTTTGTCTCCTTCGTCTCTCTCCCTCCTTTCTCTCTGCTCTGTCTCTCTTCCTCCTTCCTTTCTTCTCTCTCTCCTTCACCCTCTCTCTTCCTTCTCTCTCCTCTGTCTCCTTTGCTCTCTCTCTCTTCCCTTCGCTCTCTCTCATCGGGTTCTCTCTCTCTCTTTCTCCCTCCTTTCTCTCCCTCACCTTCGCTTTGTCTCTTCCTCCTCTCCTCCTTTCTCTCTCTTCTTCCTCTGTCTCTCTCCTTTGCTCTCTTTCTCCTCTCTTACCCTCTCTCACTCTTTCTCCCTTCTTTGTCTCTTCTTAGCTCTGTCTCTTTCTACCTTCTTCTATGTCTTCATTCTCTCACTCTGTATAGTGTGATGAATCCCTGGCTCACGTGTCTCTGCAGGTGTGTAGACATCAGCTGTCTGTCCTTCAGCCCTGATGGACATTTCCTCTGCTCCTCCAGTAACACAGAGACTGTGCATGTCTTCAGACTGGAGCACCCCAACCCCAGGTAGACAGCCTGGACACCTAAGAGTCTCTAGGCAAATTAGTGTTGTCACAATACTACATTTTCAAACTCCTTTTCTATACTAAGGAATAGACTCGATACTGTGTGTGTGTGTGTGTGTGTGGGTGTGTGTGCGTGTGTGTGTGTGTGTGCGTGCGTGTGTGTGTGTGTGTGTGTGTGTGTGCGTGTGTGTGCGTGTATGTTTGTGTGTTTCCAGTGTGGAGGAGGAGGTGGACTCTTCCTGGGGCTCGTACATGGGCCGTATGTTCTCAGCAGCCAGCTCCTACCTCCCAGCCCCAATGTCCCACATGATGAGCCAGGACCGCGCCTTCGCCACCGCCCAGCTGCCCCGCTCCAGCTGCAGGAACACATGCGCCCTGGCTGTGTAAGAAGACAATCAAATATACACACAGAGAATAGTGACAGAATACAGATATATATATTATTTATTCTTTACATACCTTATGCATTCAGAGTAGGTAATTGTGCAACAAGATTGTGCACACGAGGAAAATTATCTTGTGAGATTTGTTTAGATTTCTTTAGATTTTGTTTACGTTTTGGTTAGTTACACCTCATTGAGAAGCTGCAGTTCCAAAAAGCATTTTGACATCCGTCCATTTCCTTATCTGGAGCTGCGGAAGCAGCAGTCTGAGCAGGGACTCCCAGATCTCCTTCTCCACACACACTTCCTTTAGCTCTTCTGGGGGGATCCTGAGGTGTTCCTAGGCCGTTCCAGAGACTTAGTTCCTCCAGCATTTCCCGGGTATTCCCTGGGGACTGAACAACTCCCCAAGGAGGTGTGCAGGAGGCATCCAGAACAGATGCCCTCCCCTCAGCTGCTCTGCTCCACATGGAGGAGCAGTGGCTCTAGTCTGAGCTCCTCCCCTGTGACTGAGCTCCTCACCCTATCTCTAAGGGAGCGTCCTGATTATCAGATAATTAAATGCTTTACAATTAGATACAGGCAGCTCATAGCCATAGACTGGATATGTATCCAGTGGACATAGCTAACCTGCCAGCCACCGTGTTCCAAATAGAAAGTGAGCTTGTTTCTGACTCCAGTGACTCTGGCTCCAATTCACTTTGTATTGAAAAAACATGGCTCCTCAGTCTGTAACTGCTTTTTATAGCTATTTTCTCCATAAATCAAGATATGAACATGAAGAGGAATATGATCTTGTGAGATTTTTTCCCCATGTTTTACATTTTGACAAGAAAGGGTTATGTGTCAGTGAGTTACATCTCTTATAGAAAACTGTGTCACACAGTTTATATATTAGGACTTATGCTAAAATCATGTTTTGTCTCGTTCTCATGTGCCCAGTCTTGTATTGTCTTGTGGAAATTGTGTCTAGACTTGACCTTTGTCCAGCTACAGATTAGATTTTTTCTTTTGCTAGTTCATTAGGTATCCTTATTAAACTGATCCCTGTGTGTGGTAGTATCCAGAAGCTTCCTCGTCTGCTTGTCGCTACGTCTGACAGCACACTGTACGTGTTCACCTTTGACCCGGCCGAGGGGGGCAAGTGCCAGCTCTCCCACACACACCAGTGAGTTTGTGTTTGTCTCTTCTCTCCTCCTAATACTTCAATATATGAATGCTGGGCAGATATTCTCTTTCTCTGAATCTCCTTTGTCTCTCTCTCTCTCTTTCTTTGTCTCTTAATCTCCTTGTTCCTATGGCTGTCACAGTAACACATTTTGAAGCATGATGCTTCACTACAGAGAAATTTTGTGATAATATTGAACCTACTTTATGTCACTGTCACAAAGCAGGATAATCCCAGCAAACCCATTTTTAAATAGACAGTAATTATGATGACAGGCCTACTCTCTTCCTCCTCTGACTCCCCTTTCTCTCTCTGTCTCTATTGTCAGCTCTCCCTTTCTCATTTGTATCTTCTCTCTCTGTCCTGTTGCTCTCTTTCACCTTTCTCTTTATTACGCTCCTCTATCTGCTCTCTCTCTCCTCTCTTATTTGTGTCTTCACTCTCCATTCTTAACTCTTTCCTCCCTCTCTCTTTCTTCATATTTCTCTCTCACGTTTCTCTCATATGTGTCTTTTCTCTCTCTTCTCTGACCCGCTTTGTCCCTCCTCTCTCTTTTGTCTCATCTGTTTCTCACTTGCATCCTCTCTCTTTCTCCTTCTCTCTCTCTCTGTGTCTCTTGTCACCTTTCTAATTTGTGTCTTCTCTCTCCTGTCTCTGTCTCATTTATATCTTCTCTCTCTCCTCTGTCTCCATCTCTCCCTCCTTTGTCTCCTCATTCCCTCCTCTCTCTCTCCTTAGTCTCCCCTTTGTCTCTTTCCTCTGTCTCTCTCTGGCTCTCTGCTCTCTCTCCTCTCTCTCTCCTCTGTCTCTCTTTTCTGTCCCTCTCTCCTCTGTCTCTCCAGTATTCAGTTGCTCTTTTGTTTTCTTGATCTCAGACTGTTAGAGGAGGTTCAGGGCCAAAGTGAGGGTAGAGCGTGGGAGGCATCTGATTGGTTGGGACCAGTGACCCCCTGTCCCACGTATGCTGCCACAGCTGCCTTACCCCCCGCCCCCGGCCTCACCACGGGGCTTAGTGCGGCCACGCTCACAGGTATTTCTGCCAACTTTCACTTACGTCGTGTTTAACACACAAATGCTGCATATTAAGTCTTCGTGCTTCTCTCAAACAGAAAACACTCTGTGCCACCTTGTGATGTCATATGGTAATACAGGAGTGCTCCACTGTGTTTTTAAACTCCATACACCTTCACTAGAATCGTTTGAATGATTTCAGCCCTGGAATTGCCAATCTCACATGAAAACTACTACATGACATCAAAAAGTGGAACAGAGCGTTTTGAGATTTGGAGATGTAGACAGACTAATAATAAATGGTTACTCAAACATGTGAATGAAACAAAAAATAACTCCAGGTATGTTAGTTGAGAAGGTTAGGGTATTATAACATGGCTTAAAGCTCACAAGAATTCATTTTGTGTAATATAGGACCTGTAACAAAGATGTGACAGATGGGCAAGCCAATCAGGGATACTCAGTAGTGTCTTATCCAAATGAATCTAAAGTGAGAGAAGGTTGATTTTGTTGTAATTTCTAATATTTTCAATAGACTAGCCTTAAGTTTTCCACACCCTAACACTGAGACAGATGATGGTGTACATGTGCATCTTCCTGTGTGTGGGCAGGCTACTGTGAGGACGGCGGCTGCAGAGAGGGGGAGGTGATCCCAGAGCATGAGCTGGCAGCTGGACCAGTGCGCCTGGACGATGAGAGCGAGTTTCCTCCTGTGAGACCCACCCCACACACACACACACGCATGCACACACACACCTGCACACACACCTGCACACACGCCCACACACACTCCCTCACACACTCCCTCACACACACACGCCCTCACACATGCCCTCACACACACGGACATGATGCAGAGTGAAGAACATGTGGGTAAACTGGATAACTGGAGCATGGCCAACAGACAAGCTACATTTCCTATGAGAAGATAAAAGTCTGATGTTTGTTTTTCACCGCATGACATTTGACTTCTCGCAAGGAGTGATGGTGTAGGCTACAGGCTACAGGCAGCACATGCTGCAGTGCATAATCTTAAACATTATTTATTTATGTTGCTGTAAAAGTACAGATAATTGTTAAAATACTGTTAAAATACTGTGACCATAAGCAGCATATCATTACTGCTTAGTAGTATCGATAAATTGTTAACAATACCTATCCCTATGCACTCACACACACATGCACATACCATTCATCTGCTACACAACACGCCTTTATGTGTCACATTTGCTATGCACACACAACTTGACTCAGAAATGAGCAGCCCAGTCCAAAAACTGTCAACTTTAGTCGACAGGGTTTTCAGAGAGAAGAAGTAAGAGTAAGTTTGAGGATTGTTGTTTGTAACAACATGCAATTGCAAGCCATACTGTGGAATATCAGGCAAATCATCTAGGACCTCCCCACCAGAAAAATTACATTTATTGAACACATCTGATGGCTATTCTTCTGTGTTGGTAGATCAAATGTCGAGATGGAAGTGACAATGTTTTGGGCCCGCTCACCTTCTCCGAGACGGACAGCTTCTGTAAACTCTAACCCTAAAGAACAGCAGTTGACACTGAAATTTAAAAACATATATTGATACTTTGCAGCTGATGTCACCAACATTCTCTGGGGGTGTGGGTGCTAAATTAAATTGTGTTTAAATAAAACTCAGATTCAAGTCTAACCAGTAAGTGCTGAACTACAACAGGGGAGCTGATTCATGCTGTTAAACAAGTCTCTTACACATAAAATTACAGTCACAAGCTATCTAGCATCAGTTAGTCCCTCTCACCTTTTTGGTGAAAATAAACAGGACCATGAACATTTGTATGAATGCTTGTTGAACGCTGTATTGATCACAGTCAGGAGCCTGTGATCAAAAATGTGTTTTTTATTTTTATTTATTTAATTTTTTTTCTTGAAATTTCAGACAATCTTAAAACTTTCTCATCTATGTTTGCCAGTATGTGCATTGTATCACCATGGTAACTAACACACCACCAATAGAGATACATGTACTCACCTCCAGCATGATGTCACTGCAGTGTATCAGTAGGACCAAATTGGACCTTTCCAGAATAGTTTGGATCTATTTCTTAAATAGTATAAGACCATATGAAATTACTTATTTACTTACTACTATTTTGTGTTGAAATTATGCATAAAAGTGGTGTTGAAATTGTATTGAGCATTTTCTTTGAATTTAGTTAAAATTTTTAGTTGATACTTGAGACTTTATTTTGAGATCCTAAGGAAGTTTAGCTGCAGCAAAGTACTGCGCTTGTCAGTTGCCTTTGTGTCTCAGTCAAAGGTCTCAGTGACAGCAGGACTCTGGAGTAGATTTTACATGACTAAAACTATCTATAGAGTGTATGCAGTTGACGTCACAGGTTTCCCCTGATCCACTTCTGGCGGTCCAGATCTCCGTAGGCCGCCATAGTAAACACACTGTTCAATTCTAAATTACGCGTCATAAAGTCACAAAATGCCCGAGAAATGTTGTGCCTATCAGTGTTCTCAGACAAGGGACAAAGATAAAAAAATTCAGCTGTACAGGATTCCTGCTGAGTCTGATCCTGACCGCAGAAGTAGGTGGATTGCTGCAATTAGACGAGCCCATCATAAAACTGCTGACAAGCCCTGGGAACCAACCAAACACTCCAGGCTTTGTAGCAGACACTTCATATCAGGTGTGGTTTGATTTGATCTTTACAATTTTACTAGTAGGTCAATCACATTGAGTGGTTTCACATTTGTAAGCAAGAAGACTTAATTACTATTAATACAGTGTAACTATCAGATGTTGCAGTGTTTTTGTATGTTTTTGCACATAGCTATCACTTTATTGGTCTTTATTCACAAAGTTTTAACATATCATTACCTCCGCCAAGGAGATTATGTTTTCGCCTGCGTCTGTCTGTCTGTTTGTTTGTTAGTTAGTTAGTTTGTTTGTTAGTTAGCAAGATAACTCAAAAAGTTATGGACGGATCTTGATGAAATTTTCAGGAAATGTTCCTAATGGTAAATCCAACAGATGATTAAATTTTGGTGATGATCCAGGAGAAATCCTGGATTCTGGATCACTTTGAAAATTTCGTTAGCATTGCGTTAAATGGGGCTTGGCGGAGGTCTGCGCTGAGTGCTTTTCTAGTGTATGTTTGTATTATTATA
This sequence comes from Taenioides sp. WSHXM2023, assembly GCA_029959045.1. Classification (NCBI taxonomy): domain Eukaryota; kingdom Metazoa; phylum Chordata; class Actinopteri; order Gobiiformes; family Gobiidae; genus Taenioides; species Taenioides sp. WSHXM2023. The sequence continues at coordinate 752,055 of CM057101.1, forward strand.
TATTTATTTATTATTCATTTAATGGTTAATAATTAGCCATATGAAAACTATAAATTTATACTCCCCGGTGAAGTGTGATGGGAAATTTATTAGATAGTTGTAAATATCTGGCCACTGAAGGTCTGGGACAGAAGCTACCGCTGTTAGGGCTGTAAAAAGGACCTGGGGCACACTGTAGGGGTCCGATATGTTCAGATTAGCAAGCTTGTCCTCATATCTTTTCTTCTGATTACTATCTAGGTGATTAGTGAAGTCAGTATGAGTAAAATACGGCTTTTTGTTGTCACTAGAGCACTGGCGGTCAGTCATGATTAGACCGTCAATATGGCGGATTGACAACTTCCTGTCACATGACTGCATACACTCTGCATACCAGTACTGGTATCTGCACCAAGACTAGTTGTTGGCCTAAAATGTTTCATAATGTTCAATGGTTACTTTCTGGAAAGATGACACAATTGGATCCATTTTGTAGTGGGTTAGCTGTGTTTTGTTGTAAATAAAATGCTTTTTCAGTCCCTAGATTTTAAATGATGCTAGCATCATTTAAAATCGGGTATTGACAGATACTGGAAGCCTATTGATATCAAAATTGAAAAAGCTGGGTTGCTTGCATCCCTAACAAAGAGTCTTGTTTCGTTGGTAGATAATTTTACTTGTCAAATGAAATCTGCTCAAATGAAGATAAACTGTTCCTTGAAGTCTTTTTAACAGTGTAGCACCAGAGGCTGTGCAGTGTGGCTCCTCACCAGCACCATGGTAACTGTGAACAGCTCTCGGTCCCTTTATTTCAGATAAACTCATGCTCCATATGTCTCAAATACTGTGTACATCTTTTTACTTTGTTTTTACATAAAATGTTACATATTTATCTGTATACTGCATAATGTATAATTTGAAATGAAACCAGAGGCATCATAATGTATGTCTGGGGAATATTTGTATTTGTTTGTATGCAAATTATGTGTTTTTATGTCAAAGAAATGCCGGAAATTGCTTTACTTTTCCAGACTATAGATGCATATATTTTTACAGGTTTGTTGTCCTCTCCATCTGACCCCCTTCTCTGCATCCTCTGCTCCATCTGACCCTCTCCTCTGTTCCATCTGCCCCTCTCCTCTGTATCCTTTGCTCCATCTGACCTGCTCATCGGCATCCTCTACTCTTCTGCATCCTCTGCTCTATTTGACCCACTCCAGGATCCTCTGCTTCTCTGACCCGCTCCTCTGCATCCTCTACTTCTCTGACCCTCTTCTGCATCCTCTGCTCCATCTGACCCTCTCCTCTGCTTCTCTGACCCTCTCTTCTGATCCATTTGACCCTCTCCTCTGCATCTTCTGCTCCATCTGACCCTCTCATCTGCATTCTCACACCAACTATCTACAAATATGCATGCTGGACCATTATTATGTACTGTATGTAAATATGGGGTGCCGTTTGTAAAGCGGCTCGTGCTGAAAATTACAGCAAAATTTTGTCACATTTAACTTTAAACAATGTTTAAAAAACGGGTGTAAATTTTTAAAACTCAATTTTTTGCACATTTATAACAATATTTGTCATCTTAGAGATATTTTAAATAGTTAAATCCAAATGTTAAATGTAACACCTAAATGTTAAACCTAAATGCTTGAATCTAAATCTAAATGTTAAATTAAAATCTAAATCTAAATCTAAATGTTAAATCTAAATATAAATCTAAATGTTAAATCTAAATCTAAATGTTAAATCTAAATCTAAATCTAAATCTAAATGTTAAATCTAAATCTAAATGTTAAATCTAAATGTTTCGGGTGAAACTAAATATTTAGCTAATATGCAAATTCCACTATGGCCACAACCACCAGCCACAAGGGGGCACACTTTGTCTGACTTTGACATCCTTCCTCAGCAAGAGCCTTCCCCCTCCTTCCTCCATCTGGTAGAATCTACAACTGTTCTTATGGTTGGTCTGCAAACATGTCTGAATCATCCTTAGCAGAAAACATCGGCAGAGCCGTTCTGACGGCAATACAGAATTTCTCTACAGTGACCATGACAGCGACAGCAACCCCCACAGGGCTACCCCCACAGGGGTACCCCCACACCCCCACAGGCCAGCTCAGTAGGTGTCTGTGTTCTCCAAATAAGTAGCATTGGATTCTTGTCAAGGCTAACTTAACTAAACTAGCTAACTGCAGCTGGTAGAGATTTGCGTTAGGGTTACAGCTAACGGAGGCTACTCATGGCTCGAAATGAACGGTGTAATAATTCTCTTATTGGAGAGTAAAGTTCACAAGGATGTCGTTTAATCATAACGGTGTCATATTACCCACATAGCCTTCTCTGTTAAATAAAACATTAGCGGCTAGCTAGCCTAAGTCTAAGTCCTTAAAATGGTCCATTTGCCCGGAAAACTTCTAGTGACATGGCAATATTATTCCGTGTCTATATAGATATGGATGGTGGTTTGTACACGTTTTAATATTGCGTGCTGTGCATGTATTACGCATCTGTTAATTGCATATCTGGTGGTGCACTAAATTTGCATTTCCTTCCTTTGCCAAACACATCCCTGTTTTTTTTTTTTTTTCCACTGCTATGTGTATAAACACATGAAAAATAATGTTTCTAATATGTTGTTAATGTCTCTTGAGGCTTCCACCAGCTACAGTAACACACCTGGGCCAACCACACTCACCACCTCCACTGCAGCATCATACCACTCGGTATACTATACTTTAGCTAGCCGCTAATGTTTTATTTAACACGAGAAGGCTATGTGGGTAATGTTACCATGACACCGTTATGATTAAACGACATCCTTGTGAACTTTAGTCTCCAATAAGAGAATTATTACACCGTTCATTTCGAGCCATGAGTAGCCTCCGTTAGCTGTAACCCTAACGCAAATCTCTACCAGCTGCAGTTAGCTAGTTTAGTTAAGTTAGCCTTGACAAGAATCCAATGCTACTGATTTGGAGAACACAGACACCTACCGAGCTGGCCTGTGGGGGTAGCCCTGTGGGGGTAGCCCTGTGGGGGTAGCCCTGTGGGGGTAGCCCTGTGGGGGTAGCCCTGTGGGGGTAGCCCTGTGGGGGTTGCTATCGCTGTCATGGTCACTGTAGAGAAATTCTGTATTGCCGTCAGAACGGCTCTGCCGATGTTTTCTGCTAAGGATGATTCAGACATGTTTGCAGACCAACCACAAGAACAGTTGTAGATTCTACCAGATGGGGGAAGGAGGGGGAAGGCTCTTGCTGAGGAAGGATGTCAAAGTCAGACAAAGTGTGCCCCCTTGTGGCTGGTGGTTGTGGCCAAAGTGGAATTTGCATATTAGCTAAATATTTAGTTTCACCCGAAACATTTAGATTTAACATTTAGATTTAGATTTAACATTTAGATTTAACATTTACATTTAGATTTAACGTTTACATTTAGATTTAACATTTAGATTTTATATTTAGATATAACATTTAGATTTAGATTTAACATTTAGATTTAACATTTAGATTTAGATTTAACATTTAGATTTAAATTTAACATTTAGATTCAAGCATTTAGGTTTAACATTTAACATTTAGGTGTTACATTTAACATTTGGATTTAACTATTTAAAATATGACAAATATTGTTATAAATGTGCAAAAAATTTAGTTTTAAAAATTTACACCCGTTTTTAAAACATTGTTTAAGGCTAAATGTGACAAAATGTTGCTGTAATTTTCAGCACGAGTCGCTTTACAAACGGCACCCCATATGTAAAGAACGTTACTTGAGTTCAATTTTATTTATGTTGAAATATGTCTGAGTATAAAATAATTCCAGGTTATGCATTATATTCTTGTAAAAGATGTAACTTAATATTGCCTTCTCACACCTAGAGGGCTGTTTGTGCCTGTAGCAGATGTATATAAAACTGTCACCCATTTTGCACAAGACCAAAGCGGATAAGACCGAATAAAAAAACAATGGTGTTGAGTTTTGTACTGTTATGTGGAATATATTTAAAGGACAAACTTAACAGAACTTTCCAATAGAAACATATAGCATATATAAACATATTGTAACCCAGGTGTCAAACCCTGACCAGTCTGCCATTCTATTCTCTCCATTAATTTATGTACCGCGCTTCCTCCCAAATAACGCGGTATTTCACATGATCATGCGAGATTTCGAGTCCTGCAGTCACGTACGCCTGTTGGCCAATCAATTGCCCCATTTTGTGGCGTCACACAGTCACGTGATCCAGCGCTGCCTATCAGGTCTCTTATATCATACCGCGGTGATTCAGTCAGGCTAGATGCAGTGGGGGCGCCACAGGAAAGCTGAGCAGCAGGTCGGTTTTCGCTTATTTTCATTCTTTTATTGCTTGTAATTTCGCTTGACACTCATTGGTTTAACTAACTCATAAGAGCTGTCGACCACCGTGTCCGTTTCCCATCATTAGGGATGGGCAAAACGAAGCCTCATGAACCAGCAAAGCACTCGAAACAAATGATTCGAGGCTTCGAATCACGACTCTACAGTGGCCTCTGGTGGTGATGTCTTAGTATTTCTCCACAGTGGCTCAACAAAACACATCCTGATCTAACATGGTTTCTAATAAAGCTTGTTCTAATAAAGTCTGTGTAAGTGTATGCAGGTGTATGTTACGAATTAATTTGTGTAAAAAAAATTAAATAAAGCCATGGAAGCTATGCATTAATCAGATTTCAAGGTTTTTATTCAAAAATATATTTTTTTCCAGCAGTGGAGGGGTGCAAGCGGTTTCTTTTTTTGTTTAATACCTCCCCTGTTTTTGAAAAGACTCGTTCACATGGAACACTGGTTGCAGGTATGCCCAGAAACTTTTTTGACAGTTTGTATAAATGAGGAAAAATAACTGCCCTCTCTTACCAATAGACAAGTGGGTCCGCGGTGCGAGGAATAAACGGGTCTTGCAAATATTTTCCCACTTCAACTGTGGCGTCTGCAGTTATGCTGTGCTACTGTAGCAGTAGTATAACTTTACAGTCTATCTAATCTATGGTCTAAACTAGCTGCATAAACTCACTATCTCACTATTAATCAAAGTATCAGTATCTCTGTCAAAATCTCACTATCTCTCGCCTCTCAAAAACCCACATTGGGCAGCGCGCCAAAATATCTTTTAAACTTTGTGGGAGTAGGTTGAAACAGGTGCGCTGCTTTGTGGTTCGTTGAAATCCCTGTCAATCAAACTTTGGATTCGAGACGTGAGCCTCTAGTGAAACGCGTTCAAAACGGCAGTGTTTCATGAACCACTTGCGTGACGTCACGCGTTTCATGAGACGTCTAAGTCACGTGACCAGTGTTTTGACTCGCGTTTTGGAACACTGCTTCGAAGCGCATGCGCTTCGAGGCTTCGAAGCAGTGTCGAAAAGCGTGTTTCAAAACTGCCATCACTACCCATCATATGGGCTTATGTGTGCGACGCTAAACGTGGAACTGGTGAGTTAGAAGGTTGTTTGTGGTAGCGTTAGCCTAGCCGCTCCCATTAATTTAAATAGGAGCGGTTAGCCTGCTACTACTTTGTTCTTTCAAATATGACTTTGACATGCAGTGATATCAAAAGCCAAATGTCCAAACATTATTACTATGATAGTACATTTGTGTTAAAGGTGTCTTTTAAAGTTCTCTTAATAGTTACTGGAACTTATGGTGCTAACTACCATGCTAACTTGACAGCACCATATCTGAGGACTTTAGCAATGGCTCATTATTTCTCAAATCACCGAGTGGCTCCCGGGTCACCATTTCAAATCTCAATGTCCTTTTAACCAGTTGTAGTATTATGTTTGAGATGAAAAAATACCAAATTATAAGGCTCTATCTTTAATACTTTTCGAGATACAGCAATTTAAAGATGAGTAGTAGGCGCGCGTTTTGCGACGCATAAGTTACAAATTGGCCTTTCGACCATTTTTGAAAGCCAGTATTTCCCCAACCAATAGAGGGTATGCAGTCACGTGACAGGAAGTTGTCAATCCGCCATATTGACGGTCTAATCATGACTGACCGCCAGTGCTCTAGTGACAACAAAAAGCCGTCTTTTACTCATACTGACTTCACTAATCACCTAGATAGTAATCAAAGAAAAGATATGAGGACAAGCTTGCTAATCTGAACATATCGGACTCCTACAGTGTGCCCCAGGTCCGTTTTACAGCCCTAACAGCGGTAGATTCTGTCCCAGACCTTCAGTGGCCAGATATTTACAACTATAAATTTCCCATCACACTTCACCGGGGAGTATAAATTTATAGTTTTCATATGGCTAATTATTAACCATTAAATGAATAATAAATAAATATATAATAATACAAACATACACTAGAAAAGCACTCAGAGAGCGCAGACCTCCGCCAAGACCCATTTAACGCAATGCTAACAAAATTTTCAAAGTGATCCAGAATCCAGGATTTCTTCTGGATCATCACCAAAATTTAATCATCTGTTGGATTTACCATTAGGAACATTTCCTGAAAATTTCATCAAGATCCGTCCATAACTTATTGAGTTATCTTGCTAACTAACAAACAAACAAGCTAACTAACTAACAAACAAACAGACAGACGCAGGCGAAAACATAATCTCCTTGGCGGAGGTAATGATATGTTAAAACTTTGTGAATAAAGACCAATAAAGTGATAGCTATGTGCAAAAACATACAAAAACACTGCAACATCTGATAGTTACACTGTATTAATAGTAATTAAGTCTTCTTGCTTACAAATGTGAAACCACTCAATGTGATTGACCTACTAGTAAAATTGTAAAGATCAAATCAAACCACACCTGATATGAAGTGTCTGTTACAAAGCCTGGAGTGTTTGGTTGGTTCCCAGGGCTTGTCAGCAGTTTTATGATGGGCTCGTCTAATCGCAGCAATCCACCTACTTCTGCGGTCAGGATCAGACTCAGCAGGAATCCTGTACAGCTGAATGTTTTTATCTTTGTCCCTTGTCTGAGAACACTGATAGGCACAACATTTCTCGGGCATTTTGTGACTTTATGACGCGTAATTTAGAATTGAACAGTGTGTTTACTATGGCGGCCTACAGAGATCTGGACCGCCGGAAGTGGATCAGGGGAAACCTGTGACGTCAACTGCATACACTCTATAGTGCTACAAAGCTGAAACTTTGCATTTTAACACTCATGGAGTTCTTTCAGAATCTGCAGTCAAAATTATCCTATCTCTTGGGGTTCACAAGATATTGATACCTCAAATCCTAGACTCATGCTTTTTCGAAGGAAACCTTTTGACATTTTAAACACAGAAAATGTGAAATGTAATCAACACATGTTTTTATTGCAAATTTTGACATATCTCTGTGCAAAAGAAGCAGTTTGTATGAAAAAAAATTATTATGTGGGGTCACAGCAAGGATCCAAACAGGCAACCCTCGACGAAAATTGGTCTAACTTCAAAGCTCAAAATGGACATGTGGACAGTTAACAAGAATTATGAAACTTTGTCTGTTGAAAAACATCTCTAAGAGCTAACTGTGGTAAAAATTTTATCTTTGTTGCTCAATTCCTTCATACTTTTTCAGCATGGTGAAATTGAAGCAAAAAAATAACTTATGAAAATTTTAATTTTCTCATATTCTTCAGCCATGGGGCAGTAAAGGTAATTTATTGAATAATTAAATCATCTGTAGTAATACTGTTTTAATCTGAAAATGTTGAGGAGTTCAACAAACAAGAAAAAATAATAAATTGATACTTTTATTTATGAACTTTTCACTTATGCCGGTAGGCGTACTTGTAAAAAAATTATGTAATTTTAGAAATGTACCTTAGCGCAAAATTTACATTTATATTTATATAAAACAAATCTGATAATTTGTTATATTCCAGAGTAAAAAAAAACAAACAAACAAAAAAAACAAATGTTCACAATGCACGTTAATTAATTTAGTGTTTATATAAATAGCCTTCTAAATGCCAATATGGCATTCTTTTCTATATTAGGTAACTCAGCTCAGCTTGTTTATGTTCAGGCCTGTAAGAAGTGCTATCATTTCTTGCATCAGCAACCCCCTACCATGAATCATGTTATTTATGAGCCTGTGGTTATGTCACAGATAATACTATTTCTTGCAACTTTGCAAGATTACAAAGTTGCTTCCTGTCCAGGATGCTGATGCTTTGTTTTAGAAATGATGATGACATCACCACATGGATAAGATCCTGTTTATGTGGTTATGTCTATATAAACTATATTCAGCAAGTGGCTATTGGCTAATAACAATCACTAAAACCTTATATAAAGTGCACATGTTGGAAAATATTCCACACAAATTCTGATGCCTAAATACAAGTCAGTAGTGTACAAGTTACAAATTAAATAATGGAATCTAGTAGCAGTGAAAAGTTACTAAACTGTAGCATTGGGATTGCCTTAAATGACAATTTATGCCACAATACCTCATTATGCAGAGGAGCTGGCATTATGAATATTGTAAATCTATCTGAAGAAAATAGGGAGCTATTGGAGTGGAGAACTGAAGTTAAAGTTCCTGATAATGGCACCATATGCAACTTCCATCAACAAAGGTACATCATCCAGTATGAAAAACGGGAAAAATATTGCCAGGACATTTTTAAAGTACACCAGATGAAAATTACAAGTAAGTTTTAGATTTCAAGCTTTTATAACACCTTTTCAGATCTACATGTATACTATGCATGCTACAATATTTATAGTACCAATATTGTTATTACCTCCGCCAAGGAGGTTATGTTTTCGCCTGAGTCTTGTTTGTTTGTTTGTTTGTTTGTTAGTTTGTTAGTTAGCAAGATAACTCAAAAAGTTATGGACGGATCTTGATGAAATTTTCAGGAAATGTTCCTAATGGTAAATCCAACAGATGATTAAATTTTGGTGATGATCCAGAAGAAATCCTGGATTCTGGATCACTTTGAAAACTGAGCTGCTTGGCGGAGATCTGCGCTCGGAGTGCTTTTCTAGTTACTAAAAAGTATTTTACTGTTTTTATGGTTTTGACCATTAAATTCTTGGAGGACTGAGGTATTCTATTGTTTATAAGTTTATCAATTAATAGACCAGAAACACTTTAGAATAGCATGATAACTTATAGCATTGTTTTATATATTATATTTTAGAATCCTTGAGAGCTGTGAATGAAGATATTGCAAGAAAATGGAGTCTGAAGCCTGGACAGAAGCTATGTCCTCAGTGTTACAAGTCTGCACAGAATTCTGAACCAGCTGTTTCAGATAATCTTGAACATGAAGAGTCGGCTGACTCCACAGATGATAAAGTTTGATATAATCCAGTTTGATTGTTTTTGTTGTTCATTATAATGTTCAGATTAAAACAGTATTATTACAGATGATTTAATTATTCAATAAATTACCTAGAGCTGGGCGATATGGCCTAAAAATAAAATCTCAGATTTTTTTTTACAAAAAATCCGATTTCCGATTTTAATCGATTTTTCTCTGCCCTACTCAAAAGCAAATAACAGATGACAAATAAATGGCTCAAAACATGTTTTAACTTTATTCTTTTTTTTTTTTTTTTTAACTTTAGGGTTAAAGTGCAATCTGACAAGCAAAAAACATACTTGTAATTGAAATGGCAGACCAGGCCATTGTAAACACTTTTAGAAAGTTTTGATCATATTGCTTCTGCAAGGTTCCACGAAGTGAAAGCATCTTTCAATCCTTGCGCGATTAATCCCCCCTTGTGATCCTCGGAAAATACACTGTTAGCAGACAAACGCTTCGCATCGCCCAGCTACTATTACCAAAATGTACCGTTAAACTCAAGTAGGGCTGCGTCGTTCGGCTGGACCACAGGTCAGTCGTAGCAGAAAAATACGACACCTCCTCCGCTCCGCACCCCGCTAACTTACCCGTGTAGAGCGTTGCAGTGCATTAGTTCCGCTTTCGACGCTCGCGTGTAAAAAATAATACTAATAATAAAAAAATCGATTTTCATAAAAACACATCGTTCTGAACTGTAAATTCGAATTAATCGATTTAATCGATATATCGCGCACCTCTAAAATTACCTTTACTGCCCCATGGTTGAAGAATATGAGAAAATTAAAATTTTCGGAAGTGATTTTTTGCTTCAGTTTCACTATGCCGAAAAAGTATGAAGGAATTGAGCAACAAAGATAAAATTTTTTACCACAGTTAGCTCTTAGGGATGTTTTTCAACAGACAAAGTTTCATAATTCTTGTTAACTGTCCACATGTCCATTTTGAGCTTTGAAGTTAGACCAATTTTCGTCGAGGGTTGCCTGTTTGGATCCTTGCTGTGACCCCACATAATAAATTTTTTTCATACAAACTGCTTCTTTTGCACAGAGATATGTTAAAATTTGCAATAAAAACATATTTGTTGATTACATTTCACATTTTCTGTGTTTAAAATGTCAAAAGGTTTCGTTCGAAAAAGCATGAGCCTAGGATTTGAGGTATCAATATCTTGTGAACCCCAAGAGATAGGATAATTTTGACTGCAGATTCTGAAAGAACTCCATGAGTTCTGTTAAAATGCAAAGTTTCAGCTTTGTATTGGCTATCAAAAATGGTCGAAAGGCCAATTTGTAACTTAAGCGTCGCAAAACGCGCGCCTACTACTCATCTTTAAATGGCTGTATCTCGAAAAGTATTAAAGATAGAGCCTTATAATTTGGTATTTTTTCATCTCAAACATAATACTACAACTGGTTAAAAGGACATTGAGATTTGAAACGGTGACCCGGGAACTTTTCTTATTTCTCGGTGCTTTCAGAAATGCTGACCCCAATGTATTTTTGCTATTTACTCATTGGTTGCTACCCAGTTACTCAACAATGCTGCACTTTATTGACTCATGTTAAATTATATGGCAAATCTTATTTTGTATGAATTATGACTATGATAATGTATTCTAATTGTTATTTAAACATTTTGAACTTTGCACTGCAAGTCATTTCCAATGCAACTAGTGCTATGAATTGAACTGTATGCAGAATATACAATATACTGTATCGTTACAATTCATTAGCACTGGGATTATTGATGTAGTTGTACATGTACATGGTATTCATTGGAGCTTTTGGTCCTTTTATACAGGTTTCTGATCTAAATCTGATAGTGAGCTAACAGAGCAGGCCTAGAGCCTAAAAGACTGAACTCAGCTGAAGAACCTCTCCTGCCAGGGCCGGTAGGGGGCTTCCTGCAGCCCAGACAAACTCTCACCCCACACAAACTCTCAAACCACAAATCACTTTTCCCTTCCATATGGACTGAACTCTTTGCACTCATCCCAAATACAAACCTCATAACCCAGATGTGGGTTATTCATGAACTGTGGGAGGGTTGGGTTTAATACTGGAGTGTGGCTATTATTGTTTTGTTACTGTGCTGGTAATTGCACTGCTGAGCAACCCTTGTGTTTTTTATATTTTGCATTTGTGGTTGAATCTTGAATTAAGTATGTACTGCTATTATTGTTGTTATCCCTATTGTAAATATCCCGAATGGCCATTCACACTTTCAAGATTTGGAACCTTTTACTGCACATTTCAATTCTGTAGATCCGAACATCAAATTCACGCGTGCGCATGCCAAGGACAACACATTGGCCTTCTTAGACTGTGCAGTAACGATAAGAGAAACCCACAAACACTTTAAGACAAAAACTGGTCCATCCTAAGGACAAAACACTGAGCCACAAACAAAGCAATGTGGTCTACTCCATTCAGTGTAGTGAAGACTGCAGTGAGCGCTACATTGGAGAAACAAAACAGCCACTTTTCAAACGAATGCATCAACAGAGATGGGAAAACCAGAATGGGCCGCAATCTGCCGTACATCTCCACCTAAAAGCCATGGGCCACTCCTTTGAGGACAGTGAGGTCCAGATCCTGGCCAGAGAAAAGAACTGGCTGGAGAGGGGAGTTAAAGAGGCTATTTTTGTCAAGAAAGAGCATCCTTCCTTGAACAGAAATGGAGGTCTCAGACATCATTTGTCTCCCATCTATAACTCTCAAACCTAAATCAAAACAAACAGAAAACAACAGGACTAGCCAGGACATGTCCAGAGGTGTGAAAACACCATCATGGCCCTGAATGGTTATGCTAACTACACCCCCACTCCCACTCCATACTGAATAGACCCACCTAACTAACAGAAACTGTAAACAAATATGTGTTGTCTCAGAGTAATTTCATTGTAATTAGCTCCTCCCTTCAGGCAGATATAAAGCAGTGTCCACCAGCATCTGACCAGAACTGAGGAAGCAGCTTGGATGAGCTGCGAAACGTATTCGACCAAATAAACTCAAAAATGCCATGGATTCTATCTGGACGACTGAGGGATTCTACACACATCTTTACTATTCAATATATGGTACCAACCAAACGCAATACTCAGTCTCTGCCTACTCTCTCCTTGTGTGATACCTGGTCTTCTGATATCTAGCCTAATCCCTGTTACTATTACCGATTACTATTGTATTACTCTTTTATAACACATGTGCTACAATATATACTACCCACCTTTGGGGTAGTATTCACTTACTCACATATTTTTGAGTAACTTTGTAAAGGAATTACACTTTTCTAGAAGTTTTACTTCTGAGTAATATTTTTATTGAAGTAACAGTACTTTTACTTTCAGTTCCTCTTTCTAGTAGGTATACAAGTAACAAAAGCTTTATGTTGACAACATGAAACAGTTTGAACATTTGTGTTTTTTGCACTACTCTTTCAGATATGATTTAGTTTGTGTCATTGTATGCATTATTTGTTTTTTTTCCTTCAAATTACATTACCTTCAAATTATGAATCGGATGTTACATCCTGGCAGTTACTCTTGCTAAGTTACTCTTACTTTGGTAGTTTTCCCAAATACTTAAATTCATTTTTGGTGAAACTACAGTAACAGGGAAACTGTTTATGGTGATCAGTCATTTTGTAGAACTTGATTGTGTGAAATGTTCAGAAGGAGGGCAGGGACCTGTACGCCGACTGTGGGTCATTATAAGCAATGCAATAACATCCCTATAATGACGGACCTTTCTTTTTGAAAAACAGTGAATCATGTTAAACTTGGTTTCAGTTTTAGGCCCTTTAATGTGTAAGTAATTGCACATTAAAGAAAGTATTCACCAATGTGGGATCATTTTGATCAAATTTTAGAGGATATGGTAATTTATTCCATATATGTTGCCACTGAAGAACAGTTTTCCAGTTCTCCACTATTTGTCATCTTTTTCCACAGGAAATGTCATCTCTGCTCTGTGGATTTATCATATACAACGCAAAACACATCATCAATGTTGAGGCATTATAAAGCGTTACATGAAAAAGAGTCGTCATCTTCCTCTATTCCTGGGATGAACACTGGTATTTTTTTTTCTTTTTAAATTAAATAATACACGTCTTTTGTACTCAGTTTGTTTGTTTCATTGTAGAATTATTGGCCTTTTGTCATCAAATGAAAGCTTCTAGAAAGGACACTCTCAATGAATGCCTGTTTAATATGATTATTAAACACTGCCAACCTCTGAGCATTGTGAATAATGAGGGCTTCAGAGGGTTGCTTATGGCCCTTGAGCCCTCATATGTCATACCAAACAGGAAGGTATTGCATGTAGAAGAACTACATGATGCACAGCTCTCTAACACTTCACTAACTGGTACCACTGTCTAGTCTCTAAAAGAAATTGTATGCAAAAATATAAAGAGGAACAGCAGAACATGAAGGATAAATTGTTGCCAACCTCTGTCAATGGAAGCCTACTTGGCTGCGACTGGCCATTTCATTGAGTCCAGCAAAATGTGTACGGCTGTGTTGGGAGTAAGACATTTTCCACATTTTCCAAAGTTGTACAGCAGAGAATATCGTGCAGGTTGGTTTATTAGTTACATAAAAAGTACACTGTAGAATAAAATTAATGTATTATAGACATGTTCTTTATGTTTCTCACCCTTTTAGGTAACAGACTCTCAAATGAATGGGGCTGTGCAGAAAAGGTGCACTGCTTGGTGACTGATGGAAGGGCAAATATTATTGCCTCTGCAAAACTGCTCCAAATGAGGCACAGTCATTGCATTGCTCAATCGTTAAATTTAATTGTAAAAAAAGTCATCAGATTATCCCTGTCCTGACCGATATAGCTGAATAGCTGACCAGAGAGAGCCGATATGGGTGAGTCTGGCAGCACTAAAAAGCCCGATCTCAGCTCTCGCATCTGAGGAGTATGAGATTCTAACAGAAACCCTGACTGTGCTTGTGCCATTCAATGCTGCAGCAGTGGAACTGTCAGAGAAATGCTCTTGAAAAAAGCTCTTGAGATACTTGAACTCCTCCACTTGAGGCAAGGACTCTCCACCCTCCCGGAGAGCTTATAAAATGTGCACTGAGAGGGCCAGTCATTTCAATTAAATGCCTCTGCCCATTGCTGTCTTCTCTCTCCAACAGGTATAGGATAAAAAGCTCCATTATCTTTACACCCATGCCTGTTAATGCAGCCATTTTATCAGTAAAATCAATTGAAATTATTATTATGATAATGATAATGATAATGATAATGACAATAATAATAATGACAATGATGACAATGATGATGAAATTATTATTATAATTTTATACAACTGGTCAGATTGGTCAGATTGGTACAACTGGTCAGAACCGCGTCTCCTCTGTGTGTAACAACAAGCATTGTAAAACCTTCATACAAGGGAGTTGTGTGTGTGCGCGTGTGCGTGCGTGCGTGCGTGTGTGTGCGAGCGAGCCTGTCACAGCCCCTCAAGCTCCTCAGACCTCATCTGCCACTCCGAGTGGCCACCTCCTTCCCCTCCCATTTTGTGTTTCAGGAGCGGAGACAGGTGTGCTGGAGCCGAGCTGGGCCCACTCTGTAATCAGCAGGGTTTAAGAACCACTCTCACCAGCTCAGCGCTGCCAGCTCGTAAAAGTTCTTCAGTCAGTGCTACGTTCCAGGTACTTTTGATTTACTGTACCTACTAGTCAAGTCTTTCACCAACCTGCTCCAGTGTCCTGCTCCGTCCTGCCCTGACCTGTAATATTCCTGGAAGTTTTTTCTGTAATAAATACCTACCGATTCCCCATTGACTTGTGTCTGCTATTGGGTTCCTCCGCTGTCCGTTATAGAGCCAGGTTTAAGTAGCTCACCTGTGAGTTTGAGTCTGCCACGCCCAAAAATACTCACTCATCATTTCAACAGAAATGATTAAAATGATTAATTCAATGCACTTATATTTGTCAACTATACAGTTTATTCAAAAAGATTACAATAAGTGGGTCTGCAATGATTGATTGAAATAATTGTGAATAGATGACTTAAAATAATTGCAGTAGTAAATAACAAATATACACGGCCTAAAACACATTCAAAAAGAATTTCATAAAAATAAATTCTTAAAAATTTTATTGCTTGATAAAGAAAAAAATATTTGCAAAAGTGTTCATAAAAGTAGGTCACACTTGTGAAATACGAAAAATAGTTACTCTATAAAAAAGACATTCCTTATCCAAAATTAAATTGATTCTGTATTGTTAGATTAGTATTTTTATTTTCATATTTACAGTAAATTCTTGATAAAGTTCGGGATGAAACCATAGAACGACCGCTAATATAGAGATCCGCCATGTTTGTGGCAATGGTGCAAAACATTCCTAGAGATATATAGACCAAAACAACGATAAAAAGTAAACAAAAGCATGGCGGCACAACCTGATAAACTGCTGGGCCATTGCGGGTAAATACATCTATCACTGTACAGTGTTAGAAAACATATGAATGAACGTTAAGGATAGTATTTAGCATCTTAAAATCTCCATTGGTTTAATATTAGTCTCACTGAGGATTCTGTGTGACATCACAAGATTTAACTACTATGCGCCTGCCATGGTGCCTGGCCATTATATTTTAGTAGAGGCCATTGAGATTTTTTAAACAGATTTTAAACCTGCATTTGTAGCTTAACTGAGTAAATCTAGCCATGTAAATTATCATAGGGGCTGCGGAGTACACGTGGAAGTACTCAGCCCATACTACCATGCAGGGTTGTACAAAATTGTGGGTCAAAGTACAAATCATCTTGGTGGGCCCATATTACATGTTCTCTATATGAAAATTGCATATTACAGTCTGACGCCCCTGCTACCATGAATTGAATCGAGGGTGCAGTGCCTCCCCTAGTGACTGAAGTTCGCAACTACATTGTAGAAAAAGAGAAATTATCAGAGGTAGGTAGTAGTGCTCCGCAGTACTCGGTTAAATTTATTCAGTTTCATACCCACATCTGATGGTGCAGAGTCACCAGAGTACTGCTCCATCTTTCTCTCTCCTCTGCTCCATCTGACCCTCTTTGCATCATCTGACCTGCTCCTCTGACCCTCCCCCTGCTCCTCTGACCTTCTGACCCTCTTCTCTGCTCCATCTGTCCCTGTCCTCTGCTCCTCTGACCCTCCCCTTTTCCTCCATCTGACCCTCTTCTCTGCATCATCTGATCCTCTCCTTGGCTCCTCTGACCTTCTGACCCTCTCCTCTGCACCATCTGACCCTTTCCTCTGTATCCTCTGACCCTCTTTTCTGCTCCATCTGACCCTCTCCTCTGCATCCTCTGCCCTTCTCTTCTACTTCATGTTAAATAAACAAAACAGAAATGTATCAAAGATGTATCAGAGTTATTAGAATATACAGAAAGATGGAAAATATGTGATGACTATAGAAACTCACTCTAAAACCACAACAGGTGCAGGACGAAAAGCAGTTTTTCGGCGAAACTACAGTAATAAGGACACTGTTTCTGATCATGTTTATTCATTCAGTTATTTGAGCATACAAAATCTCTTTCTCATGACATCATTAGGAAAGACCGGGGGGGACAGTAACTAATTACAAATACTTGTGTTTTGGGCTAAAAACAGGCTAGAAATCTAGGAATAATGATGGACTTTAACAGCCACATCAAATCAATAATATCTGCAGCCTTTTACCATTTAAAAAACATAGCAGAAATCAAAGGTATACTATATAAAGCAGACTCGGAGAGACTTATCCATGCCTTTGTCTCCAGTAGGTTAGACTACTGTAATGGCCTGCTCACTGGCCTCTCCAAACGAGCTGTCAGACAGCTGCAGCTCAGGCCCTGACTCGAACCAGGAAGTCCGAGCACATAAGTCCTGTGCTCAGGTCTCTACACTGGCTTCCTGTGGCTCAGAGAACAGACTTTAAAGCGGCTCTGTGTACAAGTCTCTCCATGACCTAGCACCGGGGAGTCAGCGTTTCAGATTCATGCAGCTAAAACCTGGAGATGCGAGACCGGCCTCTACTTTGACTCTGTTTAAATCCAGGCTCAAAACAGTTCTGTTTAGCTGTGCATATGACTGAAAGGTTTTCATTCTGCACTCTTCTCTTTCATTTAATGTCTCTCTCTCTTTTTAATTTTATGATGATTATTTATATTTTGATTTGTTTATATTGTGATTTTAATGTATTTCCTATTCTGTAAAGCACTTTGAATTACTTTGTGTACGAATTGTGGTATACAAATAAACTTGCCTTGCCTAATTGTACTTTTTTGAGTAGATTTTTTAAACCTACTCTTGTACTTATATTCTAACCATGTAATTCTAATTACTTACAACTTAAAGGTTCTATATTACGCAAAATTGACCCTTGTGACCCTTTAAGTAGTGATGCACCGATATGATACTGGTATTGAATAATAGCTCCAATCCATGAAAATGTGCTGGATTGGATATCAGCTACAAAATATCGGTTCTGCTAATATCTTCACTGGATATAAATTGATGTAGTAATGTTATGTCATGCTTGAGCAGAGTTCTGTATTTATTTGAGGCTCAAGTAACAGCTATATAACACATTTTGTCATGCAGTAGTTTTTGTTCTCAGGAAAGTAATGGTCTGGTTTTTAGTGTCTGCACTGGTATCGGTTGGTCTCAGATATCTGCAGATACTTAAAGCTACAGTATCGGAATCGGTATCGAAACTGAAAAAGCTGGAGAGAAACAAAATACAATATCAGGTATGTTTGTGATGAGGACACAACATTAGAACAGATCAGAAATTAACATTATCTGTTTTTGTACTTGTAATAGGGTACATAATTAGCCAAATAATTGTACTTTTACTTAAATACAAATTGTCAGTACATTTTCTACCACTGCTAATTCTGAGCAGAAGGGTAGGGTCTATGGTCTATAGGGTATATTATCTGCTTTAATTAGTTTTCTGGTGGGGTTTAGCAACCTGCTTGTACTCATTTAGATTTTATTGTTTTGCCTGAAATGTTCCATGATATGGCATTAAACTTATCTATTTTGCATTTATTCAATTCACTATCAGTCAACATGTTTTTTTTATTGTTAAAAAACAGAGATGTGTAGTACTTCTCATTATTTTCTAGCAGCATACTTTTAGTCCTACTTGAAGAACATGTTTATTGAAGTAGCATTACTCTTACTTGAGTAACTGTGAGTAAGTCTAAAACTAAAAGTGACAAAAGCTTTCTGTTGACAGTATGAAATGATTTGAACTGAATCAGGAAACTGAATGTTGTCACATGACCACATGGGGAATACCGTGTGTGTGTGTGTGTGTGTGTGTGTGTGTGTGTGTGTGTGTGTGTGTGTGTGTGTGTGTGCGTGTGTGTGTGCGTGTGCGTGTGTGTGCGTGTGTGTGTGTGTGTGCATGTGTGTGTGTGTGTGTGTGTGTAAAACTTTAATTTAAATTACGTTAATAATAATTTAGACAACCTGTCACATTAACAAAATTATTTTGTGATGAGTATTACAATATTTATTTATTTTTATTATTTACCATGATTTATAGTTTATAATATATAGGTGTGTGGTATCAGTCTAAATATATTAAAATAAAATACATTTTATTTATTTATTTATTTTTAACAGTTTACAAAATGTTAAATTTTTTAATTTTCAGTTGATTTATTCACAATTATTTTATTTTAAATACACTCTTGAAACTCACAACACTAAGACTCCAAGCTGAAAAAAGTCAAAGTATGCATTGTCCCATGTACAGTACCTTTTGACTTTCCAGGGTATTAGTAGTGGGGTGTGTGCTCCTGGTCTCAGTCTGTGAAACAGGGCCTTTCCCTCAATTTCACTTTTCTCTTTCCTGTCTGTTGGATAAATATGGTGCATGTATTTAGTGTTGATCATAGCTCCTCGTCTCCAACACATGTCAGCAGGACTTTCATTTACAGCACACATGTTTATGCGCACATCTCTCTTTTGGTGTAGCTGAGGATATTTGGTGATTGTGTGTGATCCATAATGTTGTGTTATGTGTTGGTGCTGGGTGCAGCCACAGCGGCTCTGGCCTGTGACAGCCTGGACCTCTTCAGCGGGAACACAAAGTACTGTCTCAAGCAGCTCAAGCAGATGGTAAGAAACTGTACTTGGCAGAGTACTTTTGTAATTGTATACTTTTACTCCTACTTGAGTAATATTTTTATTGAAGTAACAGTAATCTTGAGTAAAAGTTGTGATTACTCTTCTCACTGTGAGTAAGTCTACAAGTGACAAAAGCTTTATGTTAAGAATATGAATTATATATGCATTTGTATTTGAGTATTTGTGTTTCATGCACTGCTTCTTCAGATATTTATTTTGTCTCCTTTTTGTGTCTTTTTTTTTTAAAAACACCAGATTATGGACATTATTCAATGTTTTGTCCTTCAGATGACATTAACCTGAAATTACAAATCAGATGTTACAGTTACTCTTAAAATTACTCTTACATGAGTAAGAGTTTTCCTATTTTATTTTATATTTACTTTTTTTTTTTTTTTTTTTTTTTTACTTTTACTTGAGTAATTTCTTGGACTGCTATTTTGTACTTCAACTTGAGTAATATATTGAAGTAACATTACTCATACGTGAGTACAATTTTTGGCTATTCTACCCATCTTTGTTTACATCTGATAATTCATATTTCTTAGCAGTTCTATTTGAATAAAACTTAATTAAATCTGTTGTGTTCCTTTGACAGGAAAGGGGTGTGGACATGGCAACTGATGTTCACTTTCCAAACAAACTCTACAAAAACCTCAACCGGCAAAATGTAATGTTTCATTTTTAAACATTTTCAAATTTTATATTGACAGACTATGTGTAACTTTGTGTGTGTGTGTCTGTCTATCTATCTATCTATCTATCTATCTATCTATCTATCTATCTATCTATCTATATCTATCTATCTATCTATATCTATCTATCTATATCTATCTATCTATATCTATCTATCTATATCTATCTATCTATCTATATCTATCTATCTATCTATATCTATCTATCTATCTATATCTATCTATCTATCTATATCTATCTATCTATCTATCTATATCTATCTATCTATCTATCTATCTATCTATATCTATCTATCTATCTATCTATATCTATCTATCTATCTATATCTATCTATCTATCTATCTATATCTATCTATATCTATCTATATCTATCTATCTATCTATCTATATCTATCTATCTATATCTATCTATCTATCTATCTATATCTATCTATATCTATCTATCTATATCTATCTATATCTATCTATCTATATCTATCTATATCTATCTATATATCTATCTATATCTATCTATCTATCTATCTATCTATCTATCTATCTATCTATCTATATCTATCTATCTATCTATCTATCTATCTATCTATCTATCTATCTATCTATCTATCTATCTATCTATCTATCTATCTATCTATCTATCTATCTATCTATCTATCTATCTATCTATCTATCTATCTATCTATCTATCTATATCTATCTATATCTATCTATATCTATATATATATCTATATCTATCTATCTATCTATCTATATCTATCTATCTATCTATCTATCTATCTATCTATCTATCTATCTATCTATCTATATCTATCTATCTATCTATCTATCTATATCTATCTATCTATCTATCTATCTATATCTATCTATCTATCTATCTATCTATCTATATCTATCTATCTATCTATCTATCTATCTATCTATCTATCTATCTATCTATCTATCTATCTATCTATCTATCTATCTATCTATCTATCTATCTATCTATCTATCTATCTATATATCTATATATCTATCTATATATATATATATATATATATATATATATATATATATCACACCTACATATATATATATATATATACATATATATATATATATATATATATATATATATATATATATATATATATATATATATATATACATATATATATATATATATATATATATATATATATATATATATATATATATATATATATATATATATATATATATATATATATATCACACCTACATATATATATATATATACACCTACCCTCATCCAGCTCGGGCCCTCTGGGAGCTTGAGAGTTCTACGCAGTATCTTTGCTGTTACTGTACTGCACTTTTCTGAACTGAGATGTCTGATGTTTTTCCTGGTATCTGCTGTAGCCACTCCTCCAGTTTGGGGGTTACAGCCCCGAGTGCTCCGATCACCACGGGCACCACTCTTCACCTTCCAGGCCTTCTCCAGCTCTTCCTTGAGCCCCTGGTATTTCTCTAGTTTCTCATGTTCCTTTTTCCTGATATTACCATCGTTTTGGTATTGCAATGTGGTGTGCAATGAGGTGTTTCCCATCTTGACCTTGGGGTCTCCAGCCCGTACTCTGCACAGATGTTTCTGTACACTATGCCCACCACTTGATTGTGTTACTCCATGTATGCTTTCCCTGCCAGCATCTTACACCCTGCAGTTATGTGCTGGACTGTCTCAGGAGCCTCTTTGCACAGCCTACACCTTGGGTCTTGTCTGGTGTGGTAGATCTGGGCCTCTATTGCTCGGGTGCTCAAGGCCTGCTCCTGTGCAGCCAGGATGAGGACCTCTGTGCTGTCCTTCAGACCAGCCCTCTCTAGCCATTGGTAGGATTTCTTGATTTCAGCCACTTCAGTTATGTTTCGGTGATACGCCCCATGTAGGGGCTTGTCCTGCCATGATGGTCCCTCCAGCACCTCTTCCTCTGAGCTCCACTGTCTGAGGCATTCCCTGAGCACATCATCTGTTTGGGCCTTATCCTTGATGTACTTATGGATTTTGGATGTTTAATCCTGAACAGTGGTTCCCACACTCACTAGTCCTCGGCCTCCTTTCTTCCGGCTCGCATACAGTCTCAGGGTGCTGGATTTGGGATGGAACCCTCCATGCATGGTCAGGAGCTTTCGTGTCTTAACGTCTGTGGTCTGTATCTCCTCCTTTGGCCAGCTTATGATTCCTGCTGGGTATCTGATCACTACTGGCAGGGTGTAGCTGTTTTTGCCTGTGCCTGGTTCTTGCCATTGAGCTGGCTTCTTAGGACTTGCCTTACTCGTTGCAGGTACTTGGCTGTAGCCGCTTTCCTTGTTGCCTCTTCAAGGTTGCCATTTGCTTGTGGGATACCAAGGTACTTGTAACTGTACTCAATGTCTGCTTTTGTTCCCTCTGGGAGTGAGACCCCCTCTGTGTGGACTACCTTCCCTCTCTTTGTCACCATCGTACTACATTTCTCAAGCCCAAATGACATTCCAATGTCTGTGCTGTAGATCCTGGTGGTGTGGATCAGTGAGTCGATGTGTCGCTCACTCTTAACGTACAGCTTGATGTCATCCATGTAGAGGAGGTGGCTGATGGTGACCCCGTTTCTGAGTTGGTATCCATAGCCAGTGCGGTCAGTGATTTGGGTGAGGGGGTTCAGACCTATGCAGAACAGCAGTGGGGACAGTGCATCTCCTTGGTATATGCCACATTTGATGGACACTTGTGCAAGTGGCTTGCCATTGGTTTCAAGGGTGGTTTTCCACAACCGCATTGAGTTTGCAATGAACGCCCTTAGAGTCCGATTGATATTGTACAACTCCAAGCACTCAGTGATCCATGTGTGTGGCATTGAGTCATAGGCTTTCTTGTAATCAATCCAGGCAGTGCACAGGTTGGTCTGACAGGTTCTGCAGTCACGGGCAACTGTTCGGTCAACCAGGAGTTGGTGTTTGGCTCCTCTGGTGTTTTTGCCGATGCCCTTCTGTGCTGTGCTCATGTATTGATCCATGTGCCCGCTTATCTTAGCCGCAATGATGCCTGACATGAGCTTCCATGTTGTGGAGAGACAAGTTATTGGCCGATAGTTGGATGGGACTGTACCCTTTGAGGGATCATTCAGGATCAGGATCGTACACCCTTGTGTTAGCCATTCAGGGTGAGTCCCATCCCTTAGCAGCTATGTGGAGAGCAGTGAGCTTCTTTAGCCAGTATGCGTGGATCATGTCAGGGCCTGGTGCTGTCCAGTTTTCATGCCTGAGACTCTGCAACATATATATATATATATATATATGTGTGTGTGTGTGTGTGTGTGTGTGTGTGTGTGTATATATATATATATAGAGCATGCTTTTCAAGTTATTTCTGAGCTTAAAAAAAAATGTAATTGAATAAATGCAAGGTAGATAATTGAATTCAATTGTGTGAAACATTCCAGGCAAATAAACTATGTCCAGTTGACAATTAAAATTTTCTCCTTTTTTTGCCATTCCAGGCAAAGCAATAACATCACCCTGGAGATAAGCAGGTGGTGGACCCTCACAAAAAAGTAATATATTGCAGCTCTAAATTAGGGCAATATATTGTCTATATTGGTTTTGAAACATATTCAGTGATATTATAGACAATATACTATAACAATAATAAGTACTAATAAAAGAGTTCATTGATATGGCAATGGTCCAAATATTTGGTCCCAATGAAACTCAGATATGCTGTGTGTCTTCAGGTGGAATCTCAGCTAGCGTTTGTCCAGCAGAACCTGCAGCACATCTTCCAGCTCTATCGCCATGGAAACCTGTCGCATTTGGGCTGGGACGTGACGGGCTTCCTGACCTCGCTGGACAGACAAGTGTACTGCATCCGCCCATGTGTAAGCCCTGCCCTCTCCTCCACACTCTACTACACTTTTATAATTTGTTTTTTTTAAAAGGCCCAAAACTGACTCATGTGAACTTTTGTTATGTCATAATGCTGTTACTCTCTCAAAAACATATCTGGAATTGTGTTTGTGTTTCATTCACACATGTTTGTAATCCTGCATTATTAGGGCATGTGCATCCCCAAAGCGCAAAATGCTCAGTTTCAACTTGTGATGTCATTAAGTAGTGGTTTTAAAGTTAACTGCTACTTTAGCCTCAGTTTAACTGCTTTATTCTACAGTACTCTAGAATAACCTTAAGTTGTTGTTATATATATATATATATATATATATATATATATATATATATATATATATATATATATATATATATATATATATATATATATATATATATATATATATATATATATATATATATATATGTATATATGTGTGTATATGTATATATGTATGTATATATAATATATATACATATATACATATACACATACATATATATACATATATACTAATATGTATATATATACATACATATATATACATATATATACATATTAGTATATATATGTATATATATATAGTATATATGTATATATAGTATATATATAGTATATATGTGTATATATAGTATATATGTATATATAGTATATATATAGTATATATGTATATATATAGTATATATAGTGTGTGTGTGTGTGTGTATATATATATATATATATATATATATATATATATAGATATATATATATAGATATAGATATAGATATAGATATAGATAGATAGATAGATAGATAGATAGATAGATAGATAGATAGATAGATAGATAGATAGATAGATAGATAGATAGATAGATAGATAGATATAGTCTGTTTTATTTTTTGTATATTTGAAATCCAAGTCAAGTCTCTAATATCAGCTTGTGGACTGAGGAGTAAAGCAGTTTCAATGAGGCTAAAACAATAGCTGTAACTTAACTTCAGAGTTAGGCAAATCCAAGGCTGAAATGATCAAAATTAAGCTAGTGGAGGTTAGGGTTAGGGTTAGTGTAAAAACACAGTGCACTTCCTATATTACCACTTGACGACATCAACAAGGTGGAACAGAGTTTTTTCAGTTTAAGACAAAAACTCTGCCTAAATATGCAGAGTTTGGGCTTTAAACATGTGTGAATGAAACAAAACACAACTCCAGGAATGTTTGTGATGAGGAAACAGAATTATAACAAAATAGTGCAATAAAATAGAACCCACAATGCATTTTGTATTTCAGGTCTCCATGAATCAGAGTGAGCATTTGGATGTGAGCAGATATTACCGCCGGCTTCAGAACGCCACACAAAGGACTGTAAGTGTAATGAAAATAGCAGCCTGCATCAGTATTTCTCAATACACTGTGTGCTACTATGCTATGCAGCTGATCATCAACATTCCATGCTAACTGTAGGCCCTGCTCTGTCTGAAGCTCTGTTAATCAATAGTATCAGTAGTTACATATCATAAGTTTGTTGGCTATAGATACTGTGCATTTTTTTTTTTTTATTTAACACATATTTAGGCCTGGAATAGTTTTTGTTATGTTTTAGACCAAGTCTGGGGATATAAAGAACAGTGAGATTGGTCTAACAGGTATCTGCATTTCAAACTCCCCCCCTCCCGCTGTATTGTGCTGATTATAGTCCTATGTTTCTCATTAGCTTCAAATTTACCTAGCACTAAAATGGTCAAACAATGAATAGGTACAGTAGATTATTAACTATTAAAACATCACATACATAATTTAGTTACAAAAAAGTGGATTTAGTATTTAGTTCCATTTTAAATGTCTTGTATTATACAAATTGACTCTTTAAGCCAAACATTATAGGCAAAGCAATAACATCTTCGTGGAGACAACCAGTCACCACAAAAGTCTTTCAGGACTTCATTGATAAAAATGTGTACCTTGTCTCTTATTTAAAAAGCTCAATTAAATAACTTATTTCCCCACAGAGTGGACGCTTGGCGCTGTGGCACAAGATCAACCACATCACTCGAATTCACTTGCATCGCCTCAACAGTCTGGTCCTGGCTATCCGAGCGGCTACCACTAGGGATCGCTATGGTAGAGAGACTGCACCTGAACGCAGCAATATGAGCCATACTAGCGGCAGGGCCCTTGAACGCATCATCGGCAGAAGAGCAGTACCTGAACGCACCACTAGAAGACGCCACACACTTGATCATTGACACTGTGCCATATCATATTATTTATTTATTTATTTATTTATTTATTTATTATTTATTTATTCATTTGTTTGTTTGTTTCATAATTTATGTATTTATTTATTCATTTCATTACTTATTTATTTATTTGTTTATTTATTAAAAAGCTATATTGATCCTTTGCAGCTGATGTCAACATTTCATGGAGGTGTGCTTTGTTTTGTCAGAAGTTCTACTAAACTTTAACCTTTTTTTTAATACAATCTAAAAGAAAGAACTGATTTAGTTGGAACTACAACAGGTGATGATTTGTGCTGTCTCTTGCACATAAAATTACAGGCACAGGCTAGCTCGCATTAGCCAACAGTTTTTTTTTCAGTTCATCTGCTGAACATTACGCCATAGGCATACATGCAGAACACCCCCAGTATGATGTCAATGCAAAGTGATTGACTCGACCCCTGTAAAACTATTTTTATATATTTTTATAAATTAAATGATGCTGGAACAAATATTTATCATTTGAAGCTTCGCTCTCCCATCAGTTCTTTTTTTTTTAATTACTTTTTTGTGCACATAAAGCAAATATCACAGAAAAAGAAAAACAATTAGTGTAATGTGACCATTTCCTTTCCCCTTAAACCCCCCTCCCTTATTATATTATATGCGTGTGCATAGACATGTGCACATGCACATATACATGCACTCCTACATACAATATTTTATATCTCAGGACATAGTCATCCTCATATCCCTCAATGCCCACATGTGTTTTCGTTTAGTAATAGTCCTTAGTTGTTTTCCATATAATCAAGGAATTGTTTCCATATCTTGAAGAACAAGCCTTGCCGCTGCTGTAGTCTATAAGTCACCCTTTCATAGTTTGCAGTTTTTAGCATCCATTCCAGCCATTTATCGAAAGATGATTGATTAGTAGATTTCCATTCTTGAGTTATCATCTGCTATCCTGTTAGAAGAGCTGTTCTGCACCAGAGAGTTTGTTCATATGGTAGTTGTTTTGTGGGGATAATTCCAAGTAAGCAAAGTTCAGGGTTTGTGCTCCATGTAACATTCAACAGTTTGTTAATAAGTCTGATTATTTTGTCCCAAAGGAGTTTGACTTTGCCATATTCATGTAACATATGTACCATAATGCCATCTTGATTACATCGCCAACATTTATCATTGTCTTTTAGGTTCAGTCTAGCCAATCAGCTTGGAGTCCAGTAACATCTATTTAAGATTTTTGTAATTAATTAATTGGCCCTCCGCCGCCAGTGACTTTAGTCAATGGCGAGGGCTATTGTTCATCGTTTGTGTTATTATTTTTCCTTGCAAACGATTGCGATTTTGAAGGCCTGAACATCGACGAAAAGTCCCAAATGGGGATATCAGATCGACCGGTCTGGCGAAAAATTTGATAAAATGGGCATTGCAACAATGCCCAAAGTGACCCCACTCGACAGCGCCCCCTTGAAAAATCAAAATTTCAACATGAATGGGCAGCTGAAAAGAATATTTTGGCGTAGGCTGACAAAATTCAGAACAGTGATAGAGCTCAGGGAGACAAACAAAAAGTCATTCATAACACTGCTCTATGACGAACAGGAAGTCGGCCATATTGGATCAAAAATTCGGCGCTGTTTTGACTTGGGTGTGTGCAAAAAGATTCAAGTCCCTTGTGTTTAGTCCAAATGAGCTCAGATTTGACATGTCACATCTACAGACATAGGTTCACATAAATCTTCAACGTTTTTTCTTAACTCCTTACGGACGCCTTCATTTCCTGTTTCTTTGATGACCTCTCACGGCCACAGGCATTGGCCTAGAGAGCTCAAATTCAAATCACAACTGCGGGACCCCGGCCCGAATGTAATGAAATATGAAATATAATAAAAGTGAACACTATAGCGCCCCCTAGCATAGAGGTGAAACGTCAACATTATCGGATCTGGACCAAATTCGGGGATTAAATTCTATGCATGATTACAAGCAAATAAAAATATTACAGACATGGGGCAATTTTCACGGTTGGCCACCAGGGGCGCAAATACTCCCCCAAAAAATTGTTTAAAATCTATTACATGCACATGCTTTGACCTATCGTGCTGAAATTTTAATCACTAATGTTTGATCTCAGCCTGAATATAATACACTATAAAGTATATGAAAAGTGAACACTATAGCGCCCCCTATCATAGACAAAAAACGTCAGCATTATCGGATTTGGACCAAATTCGGGGCGGGGGGGCGAGGGCCACCATAGCTTCCTGACCTCGCTGGACAGACAGAGCAGGATTACTATTGCAACAACACAACATCAGTAGGGTAAAACTAACCTGTCTCACGACGGTCTAATCCCAGCTCACGTTCCCGCCCATGTGTTCCCTGGCTAGTCCCATTGTTTTCCCAGTTTGTTTTGATTTAGGTTTGAGGATAGAGTTATAGATGGGAGACAAATGATGTCTGAGACCCCCTAAATCAAAACAAACTGGGAAAACAATGGGACTAGCCAGGTCAGGTCCAGAGGTGTGAAAACACCCATCATGGCCCTGAATGGATATGCTAACTACTCCCCCACTCCCACTCCATATTGAATAGACTCACATGACTAACAGAAACTGTTAACAACTCCATATTGTATCACCTGACCAACTGAAACTGTATTTAAATATGTGTTGTCTCAGAGTAATTTTCATTGTAATTAAGCTCCTCCCTTCAGGCAGATATAAAGCAGTGTCCGCCAGCATCTGACCAGAACTGAGGAAGCAGCTTGGATGAGCTGCGAAACGTATTCAACCAAATAAACTATGTCCAGTTGACAAATTAAATTTTCTCCTTTTTTTGCCATGGATTCTACCTGGACGACTGAGGGATTTTACATACATAGTATATATATGTATATGTATATATATGTAGTATATATATATAGTCTGTTTTATTTTTTGTATATTTGAAATCCAAGTCAAGTCTCTAATATCAGCTTGTGGACTGAGGAGTAAAGCAGTTTCAATGAGGTTAAAACAATAGCTGTAACTTCAGAGCTAGGCAAATCCAAGGCTGAAATGATCAAAATTAAGTGAACACTATAGCGCCCCCTAGCATAGAGGTGAAACGTCAACATTATCGGATCTGGATTCGGGGATTCAATTCTATGCAGGATTACAAGCAAATAAATACTTTACGGATATGGGGCAATTTTCACGATAGCCGCGCGCGGCTTTAATTGTATTTGAATTTCTCGATATGTGAGAAACCAGTTAGACATTATGATTTGCCATTGCTCTTGTTCTACAGGAGCACCCAAGTCTCTTTCCCAGGCAGCCATGAGGCCGCAGAGATTAGGAGCATTGGCATTCCTGATTATATTATAAAAGGCTGCTGGAGCACCTTTTTTAAAACATGACTTTTTTTTTTAATAATTTTTGAATACATGTTATATTATTTGGAGTGCATTTCAAAGCAGAATGTCTGAGCTATTTATAAAAGTCTTGATTTGGCAGCTTGTAATGCTCTTTCAAATGCTCAAATTCTACCATGCAATCATTCTGGTAGAGCTCTCCAAGATGGAGAATTCCAGCCTCTGCCCACTGTAGCCAGCAGATTGGTTTATTTGCTATAGTGGCTTTAGAATTGAACCATATAGAACTATCTACTGTTAGATTATGATTGCTTTTTGTAATGCTATGTGCTTTAAACCAACTTTGTTTGGTAAAGTGTAGTATAGGATTATGTGTGGGCAATGGTCTACCTGTTTGTGAAACAAAAGTATCTGTTCAAAAAGGATTTAAAATTTCCCCTTCGATTTTTACCCACGTAGGGGCTTTGTTCTTAGGTAGATTGCATTTAGATAGTTGAACAAGTGAAAAAGAATACTGATACCATTCTATGTTAGGCAAAGAGAGCCCATCTTGTTCTTTAGCAGAATATAATTTAGAACGATTAACTAGGGGCTTTTTCCCTCTCCAAACAAATTTTTCAACAGTGGAGTTATATTCTTTAAGTAGTAGATTTGGAAGACTAAGGGGCAACATATATATTAGATAATTTATCTTAGGGATAATAATCATTTTAATTAAGTTAATTCATCCAATTAGGGAGATGTACATTTTATTCCAGTTATTTAAGACTAGTTTAATATTTTGGACCACTGGTTCTAGGTTAAGTTGCATGATTTCCTCAAGTTTAATTCCCAGATATGTGATGCTATTTCATACCCATCGAAATGGCCATTGAATATTGGGCATATGAATTGATATTGCTGAGACTGGCATTACCTCTGATTTAGACCAGTTGATTTTGTACCCGGAGATTTTAGAGAAATTATTAATTGGTGAAATGATAAAAGGGATAGTAGCAGTGGGATTGGGTGAAACTCTTTTGCCCGCCCTCTCCCCTTGCTCATAATATTTTTTGCTTTGAATAAAAAAGGTCCTATTCTACCTAAGGTCCTATTTTTTTATTTTTTTTTTGTAAAATACAGTTGTATTTTAATGATATCAGGTTGTTCCATAAATTTGGGTCTTGCTTTTTAACATATTGTAATATTATAATATATTGTCAGTTCTTTTCATTTGTTACTTGCTCAAATGAGTATCGAAACTCGATACTCATTTGAGCAAGTATCAATGATAAGTCCATTCACAGGACAGACTTTT
Organism: Taenioides sp. WSHXM2023; assembly: GCA_029959045.1. Taxonomy (NCBI): domain Eukaryota; kingdom Metazoa; phylum Chordata; class Actinopteri; order Gobiiformes; family Gobiidae; genus Taenioides; species Taenioides sp. WSHXM2023. Next base: position 782,929 of record CM057101.1, read on the forward strand.
CTGAATAGCTTTAGAATGATTTGGAGCTATATCAAAACGATTATCAAAACCATACTGTATATATAAATGGACATAGGATGGATTTAGTTGAGTCAAAGCTTGGTTCATTGTAAAAAACACTGTATTTTTGAGAAGAATCACAGACATATACAAAGAACATACAGTGGCCACAGTCAGTCCATACAAACATTATCGCAGTAAGACTGGCAGGTACAGGTCATTGGATCAGCACCACAAACAGTACTGGGCTTTACACACTGATCATCAGAGGTGGGTAGAGGCAAGGACTGTACTCACGTAAGAGCCATGTTACTCAAGTGGAAGTACAAAGTAATGGTCCAAAAAATTTCTCAAGAGTAAAAAAGTAAAAAATTTGGGAAAACTACTACTCAAGTAAGTGTCAGGACATTAAGTTAATGTATTTGGAAGGACAAAACATTAAATAAAGTATACAATCTTACAAAGGACAGACACAAAAATGAGACAAGAAACACAAATGTACAAATCATTTCACATTGTCATCATAGTGTGAGGAGTAACCAAAAAACTAACTTTCCTTAAGTAAAGTAAGTCAAGTAGAAGTAAAAGTATGATGCTAGAAAAGTACAATTTCTTTAAAACGTTACTCAAGTACATTTAACTGCTACCCACCTCTGCTGACCATAAAGGCAACACGAATGGCACACTTAGCTTTGGTCCAGAACACAAAGACAACCATCAAAGACACACACGACTGCCATGCCACACACCTACTGACACCGTCCACAGTTCACACCCTAGGAGGCACAGGACTCACCACAGGGATATATATCAAAAGGAACAAGAGCTGGAGCCACAGGATCTCACAGATAAAACTGTCATGAGATTGTGCACACGTGAGGACAAAAAAGGGTTAACATTGCTAGTGCCCCACATGGAGCCTGACCTGGGATATACCTGCATTTTGCCAGAACAGAGGCATGTATTTCCCGGGTAAATGACCAAGAATATGCAGGGAAGGTGTATGTGTGAATAAAGCCAGAAAATGGTAGATAGTCGTGATCCATAGTTCTGGTTGTAAAGCTAATGCAATGCTATGAACATTTTAGTTTTTTTTTTTGTTTTTTTTGCCTGTTTTATATAATGGTGTAAGTTGAAATAAATCTATAGGTGACAAATGTATTTTTAAAATGGCTAGCATGTCACTCCTGAGTGCTCTGGCATACTGGGAACTATGTGTGGGAACTATGTGTAACACTATGTGTTATATTATATAGTTATGGTCATAAATGTAGAATAACTACATGGTATAAGTGGTAGCCAAAACACAGTGCTATAATGACAGAGACAAAAAACCAAAACAAAACTGAAACCAAAATTGCGAACTGAATCAAACTGACTTAAAGGTGCACTGTTGGCGCACTTTTCTGGTGGACGGTTCACTATCTGTTTATCTCAATGGAAATGTTCCACTGTATGACATTAAACCTCTTTCTCCTTGGAAGAAGGTGACACCACATGGCCAAGTTACAAGTCAGATTTGTGGAAAGGCAACTGCAGAATGTATGTCTTTAAGCCATTTTTTTTTTTTTAGCAAAGGCAAAGCAATAACGTTTCCATGGAGACAAACAAATGTCAGACCATCCACTAAAGCTCTCCACTAGCATAATGCACCTTTAATTTTGCCATTAATCTTGTCTTGTTCTCATGGACCCAGTCTCAAGACTTGTTGGAACTGTATCTAATTGCACCCCTATAAACCACTAAACCACTAAAAACGCAACAGTGCTGGTTGTGTATACAGGGAGGTTGAAGACACTGCTGGCTGGGTTTCTGGGGCCTTGAGCTCCAGTGGGGCCTGGAGGACCTGGGTCACTGGGAGTAGGTGGTGACCCAGTGTTTCTTCCTCTTGGAGTCTTTCTGCACAGGGGGGCTGTGTTGGATGAGGAAGCCGTCGGCGTCAGTGCAGCTGTGGTGGGCTGCCTGGGTGCTCACGGTGCCCTGGTGCAGAGTGGCAGGCCACGGTCCACGCCGCTCAAAGAAACCACACTGAGGACAGAGGGAAGCACAGGATTCATCTACAGTCTCACCTACAGCTTGACCAGAACTGGTACGCTGTCATTCACTCTCAAAGTGCGACTCTGTAGTCAGAAATATAGTGGTCAGCTGCCTCTGTAGCCACAGCTCCCCTGGGCCAGACTGGACAAGGCTGCCAATCTGTGTAAGCGGCACTTCTAGCATAGACATGTATTTCGTTGATTTGAGCAAACTTAAATGCTCTTTAGAATAGTTCATTGCACACAAACTGTTTACCTATAGATTGGACATTATGTTCCAACAGTAACTATTTTCTTTACCTACTCCTGTTACTACTACTACTACTGCTACTACTATGTACCATGTCCATTCATCCATCCATCCATTTTCTTCCTCTTTATCCGGGGCTTGGTCGTGGAGGCAGCAGTCTGAGCAAGGAGGCCCAGACATCCCTTTTCATGCTCACTTCCTCCAGCTCTTCCAGGAGGACCCCGAGGCGTTCCCAGGCCAGCCAAGAGACATAGGCTGCGTCTCAATTCTCCCCCTTAGCCCTCTGCCTTAGCCCTACCCCTCTGTTGTGCGCGTTCACGAGAGACAGAGGGGTGTCCCAATACTCTTTTCTGTAAGTGCGAGGGCTAAGGGGAAGGGCTGTTCTACCCCTTTGAACAGAGCGTTTTCAGATGCACCCTTTGCGCAAAGGGGATAGGCGTGGCTTAACGCAAGTCGGAGTAAAAAGCAACACGGAAATCGGGAAGTGTCGAGCAATCGGGAAGAAATTGGACAAATGTGAGTTTTTGCACTCAAGAACCTCATAAAAAGTTGTATAAAACTGTAGTAACTTTTGAAAAGTTGTAGGTATACTCATGGCGCCAGCATTTACGCTTTCTGACATATACGGCTTATCGTAACATGCCCGGTTAGAACTATACGCTTGTTACGGTAGAATGTGTAAAGTATTACGAACATGCATGGCCTAAAAGAACTATATACACATATATGTTAGACTAGAATGTGTCAAATATATCGCTGTATTTCGCCTCGTAACTCGTCTCATGCGCTTTTAGAACTATACACATGTTACGGTAGAATGTGTAAAGTATTACAAACATGCATGGCCTAAAATATTATTGTTTCGTTTCGCCTTGTAAATTATCCCCTATTTATATTAAAAACGACATGTTATTAATCACATTTGTATTTTGTTTAGAAATTTCTTGTAGGAGGCTGGACTTGTTGGAGTTGTGTCAGCCCAACAAGCTTCAAAAAAGTGGGAGAATTTGAAAATAAAATATAAGGTATATTACATTCTATAATATTTGTAGGTACCAGAACAACTATATATGTTTATGACTATGTATTAATTTTGTTTTCTTTTTTGTGTGTACCAGGCATCCTCTACAACTCCGTACACCTCTGCAGCATTTTAATTTTGTGTTACAGTTGATTAAAATTTGATTTACATGTTGTACAGAGTATAGTAATTTTAACAAATTAAAAAATAAAAAAAAACATTTGACTTTTTGCAAAGTTCATTTAAAACAAACTCAAAAGGAGCACAATACTTCAAAACTTTAAAAATAATGTCATATTGTTGCGACTGCAAAGGGGTGTCCCATTTCTAAGGGTTTAAAACACACCCCTTTGCCTTACCCCTCTGTTTAAAGACAGAGGGGTAAGGGCAAGGGGTAGGGCTAAGACAAAGACAGAGGTCTAAGGGGGAGAATTGGGATTGGGCCATAGTCCCTCCAGCGTGTCCTGGGTATTCCCCGGGGCCTCCTTCCGGTGGGACGTGCCTGGAACACCTCCCTACGGAGGCGTCCAGGAGGCATCTGGAACAGATGATCGAGCCACCTCAACTGGCTCCTCTCAATCTGAAGGAGCAGCGGCTCTACTCTGAGCTCCTCCTGTCTGACTGAGCTCCTCACCCTATCTCTAAGGGAGCGCCCAGCCACTTGTATCCGTGATCCTGTCCTTTCTGTCACTACCCAAAGCTAATGACCATAGGTGAGGGTAGAAATGTAGATTGACTGGTAAATCGAGAGCTTTGCCATTTGGCTCAGCTCCCTCTTCATCACAACGGCTCAATACAGCGACCACATCACTGCCGACGCTGCACCGATCCGCCTGTCAATCTCATGTTCCATCCTCCCCTCACTCGTGAACAAGACCCTGAGATACCTGAACTCCTCCACTTGAAGCAAGGACTCTACACTTACCTGGAGAGGACAAGCCACTTTTTTCCGGTCAAGAACCATGGCCTCGGATTTAGAGGAGCTGATCTCCATCACAGCCACTTCACACTCAGCTGCAAACTGCCCCAGTGCATGCTGCAGGTCCTGGTTTGATGGAGCCATCAGGACAACATCATCTGCAAACAGTAGAGGTGAGATCCTGTGGTCCCCAAATCGGACCCCATCCGGCCCCTGATTGCACCTAGAAATTCTGTCCAATACACTGAACAGAACCGGTGACAAAGGGCAGTCCTGCCGGAGTCCAACATGCACTGGGAACAGGTTTGACTTACTGCCGGCAATGCGAACATAGCTCTTGCTCCGGTCATACAGGGACCGGACAGCCCTTAGCAAAGGGTCCTGGACTACATATTCCCAGAGCACCCCCCACAGGAAACCATGAGGGATACGGTCAAATGCCTTCTCCAGATCCAGAAAGCACATGTGGACTGGTTAGGCAAACTCCCATGAACCCTCGAGGACCCAATGGAGAGTATAGAGCTGGTCCAGTGTTCCGCGGCCGGGACGAAAACCAGCCGTCGAACCTCCTGAATCCAAGGTTCGACTATCGGTCAGATGTTGCAGAGATGTGCCAGCCAAGACAGCTCTACAACATCCAGAGAGAAGATACTTAGGCCAGATCTCATCCACCCCCGGAGCCTTGCCACCAAGGAGAGACCTGGCGCAGAGACACAACCCTCTTGTTCACTAGGATGAACTCCAACCCATGGTAGCTGAGCTGTGGGGCAGTGAGCAGGTCCACACCAGCCCGCCATCACTCCTTGCGGGCAACACCGGAGAAATGGAAAGTCCAGCCCCTCTCAAGGAGTTTGGTTCCAGAGCCCAAGCTGTGCGCGGAGGTGAGGTCTCAAACTCCCGCACAAGCTCAGGCTCCTTCCCTCCCAGCGAGGTGACATTCCATGTCCCAAGAGCCCGTTTCCATGTCCGGAGGTCCCCCCCCTCGCAGATCTCATCAAACCGGCCCGTTACAGATTCTCCTACGGGTGGTGGGTCCATGGGAGTACAGCCCCACGTCACTCGTTCAGGCTGTGCCCAGCCGGACCCCGTGGGGGAAGGTCTGGTCACTGGATGCTTACCGTCGAACACCCACCCCAGGTCTGGCTCCATGCGACGTAACTAGCCTCGTTGTAAAACTCATCATAAGGGGCTTATGAACCGCTCTTAGTCTGACTCGTGCCCCAGGACCTGTTTGCATTGGGTGACCCTACTAGGGGCATAAAGCCCCCGACAACATACACTTATATTGCCCAAAGTATTCACTCACCCATCCAAATAATCAAAATCAGGTGTTCCAATCACTTCCATGGCTACAGGTGTATAAAATCAAGCACCTAGACATGCAAATGTTTCTACAAACATTTCTGAAAGAATGGGTCACTCTCAGGAGCTCAGTGAATTCCAGCGTGGTACTGTGATAGGATGCCACCTGTACAACAAGTCCAGTCATGAAATTTCCTCGTTCCTAAATATTCCACAGTCAAGTGTCAGTGGTATTATAACAAAGTGGAAGCAATTGGGAACGACAGCAACTCAGCCACAAACTGGTAGGCCACGTAAACTGACGGGGCAGGGTCAGGGGATGCTGAGGTGCATAGTGCACAGAGGTCGCCAACTTTCTGCAGAGTCAATCGCTATAGACCTCCAAACTTCACGTGGCCTTCAGATTAGCTCAAGAACAATGTGTAGATAGCTTCATGGAATGGGTTTCCATGGCTGAGCAGCTGCATCCAAGCCATACATCACCAAGTGCAATGCAAAGTGTCGGATGCAGTGGTGTAAAACACGCCGCCACTGGACTCTAGAGCAGTGGAGATGCGTTCTCTGGAATGACAAATCGCGCTTCTCCATTTGTCAATCTAGTGGATGAGTCTGGGTTTGGCGGTTGCCAGGAGAACGGTACTTGTCTGACTGCATTGTGCCAAGTGTAAAGTTTGGTAGAGGGTGGATTATGGTGTGGGGTTGTTTTTCAGGAGATGAGCCCCTTAGTTCCAGTGAAAGGAATACCAGCATACCAAGAGATTTTGGACAATTCCATGCTCCCAACTTTGTGGGAACAGTTTGGATATGGCCCCTTCCTCTTCCAACATGACTATGCACCAGTGCACAAAGCAAGGTCCATAAAGACATGAATGAGAGAGTTTGGTGTGGATGAACTTGACTGGCCTGCACAGAGCCTTGACCTCAACCTAATAGAACACCTTTGGGACACCTTTGAATTAGAGCGAAGACTGAGAGCCAGGTCTTCTTGTCAAACATTAGTGTGTGAACTTAGAAATGCTGGTCAAAAATTCCCATAAACACACTCCTAAACCTTGTCAGCCTTCCCAGAAGAGCTGAAGCTGTTTTACAGTAGCTCCCGGGTTAATTCGGGCACTCAAACCCCTCCACCACGTTAAGGTGGCGGTTCAAGGAGGGGCACATAGATGATATAGAACACATATATGATATAGAGCAAATATACCTTCCAGAGCAACAGGCAGATGAGAGCCAGCACAGAGACACCTCCCACAGCAGACAGCAACAGGACTCCGAGTGGAGGGCTGGGAGCCAGAGGGAGGGACCGGTCTGGAAAGACTCGCACTGAAAACTGACACACACAGTAGTTTTAACACAAGCAAAGGTTTGTACAGTATACCCTAGCATACATCCAACACACTACCCCTAGAAAAGTAGGATTACATTTCCTGACTACCTGAGTCTACAGTTAAGAAACAAGATGTAAGCAGGGATGGAAAGTAGATAATTACAAATATGTTACAATACTGCAAATTTTTTTTGCTAATAGTACTTTTTGGAGTAGCCTACTATTACATAACAGCACTACATTGCCTGCTTTTATCGGCCAGAGCTAAGAGAAAATGTGTATTGCGGTTTATTATAGGAGCTTATGCATTTCTGTTATAAATTACAAGAAAATTGAAACAAATATTTAAAATATCTTATAAGATATACTGTGTGTATATATATATATATATATATATATATATACACATATATACACACACACACACACACACATATATATATGTATATATATATATATATATATATATATATATATATATATGATATATATATATATATATATATATATATATATATATATATATATATATATATATATATATATATATATATATATACTTGAGCACTGTCCTCTGGTTTCTCCTACTTTTTCTCCTCCTACTGTTAAGATTATTCAATTACTAGTTAATTCGTAGTCTGTTCTTTGCTATTCACATGTTGTCCCTGTCCCACTCCCCTTTTGGGGAGTGTAACTGTTTCAGATGCTGCTGTTCCAGTTTGGACCGCTGCTGTCCCCTAGTGTCGAGGACCTGGACCCCTCCTCTCCTTCCCTATCCTGGATTAACTGTCCTCGTCCTGCTAGATTAGTAGTTTTATCTGCCTGTCCGTCCTTAGGAGTAGGATCTCTCCTTCACTGTGGTTCTCCTCGAGGTTTCTCCGTTTTCCCATTGGGTTTTTTGGAGTTTTTCCTTGCCGAGAAGGAGGGTCTAAGGACAGGAGATGCTGGGACAATCTCCATTTGCCTGCTTGTTGTTGAACATTCTGTATTTTTGTTTTATGAATGTTTCTTCTGCTTTATTAATCAACAATTTTGTGAAGTCCGCCGAGATAACTCTTGTTGTGATTTTGGGCTATACAAAAATAAAGAAATTGGAAAAAATAAAAAAAATAAAATAAAAAAAATTATATATATATATATATATATATATATATATATATATATATATATATATATATATATATATATATATATATATATATACATATATATATATATATAAAATGTGTTTCTCACCTTCCACGGTGGTTGGTCTCTCTCACCCTCATCAGCTCGGGCCCTCTACCAGAGTCCTGGGAGCTTGAGAGTTCTGCGCAGTATTTTTGCTGTTCCTAGTACTGCGCTTTCTGGACTGAGATGTCTGATGTTTTTCCGGGTATCTGCTTTAGCCACTCTTTCAGTTTGGGGGTTACAGCCCCGAGTGCTCCGATTACCACGGGGACCACTGATGCCTTCACCTTCCAGGCCTTCTCCAGCTCTTCCTTGAGCCCCTGGTATTTCTCTAGTTTCTCATGTTCCTTTTTCCGGATATTACCATCGCTTGGTATTGCAATGTCCACCACCACGGCTTTGTTCTGTTACTTATCCACCACCACTATGTCTGGTTGGTTTGCCATCACCATTCTGTCAGTCTGTATCTGAAAGTCCCACAGGACCTTGGCACGCTCATTCTCCACAACCTTTGGGGGAGTTCCCCACCTTGACCTTGGGGTCTCCAGCCCGTACTCTGCACAGATGTTTCTGTACACTATGCCCACCACTTGGTTGTGTCGCTCCATGTATGCTTTCCCTGCCAGCATCTTATACCCTGCAGTTATGTGCTGGACTGTCTCAGGAGCCTCTTTGCACAACCTACACCTTGGGTCTTGTCTGGTGTGGTAGATCTGGGCCTCTATTGCTCGGGTGCTCAAGGCCTGCTCCTGTGCAGCCAGGATGAGGGCCTCTGTGCTGTCCTTCAGACCAGCCCTCTCCAGCCATTGGTAGGATTTCTTGATATCAGCCACTTCAGTTATGTTTCGGTGGTATGCCCCATGTCGGGGCTTGTCCTGCCATGATGCTCCCTCCAGCACCTCTTCCTCTGACCTCCACTGTCTGAGGCATTCCCTGAGCACATCATCTGTTTGGGCCTTATCCTTGATGTACTTATGGATTTTGACTGTTTCATCCTGGACAGTGGTTCCCACACTCACTAGTCCTCAGCCTCCTTCCTTCCGGCTCGCATACAGTCTCTGGGTGCTGGATTTGGGATGGAACCCTCCATGCATGGTCAGGAGCTTTCGTGTCTTAACGTCTGTGGTCTGTATCTCCTCCTTTGGCCAGCTTATGATTCCTGCAGGGTATCTGATCACTGGCAGGGCGTAGCTGTTTATTGCCTGTGCCTTATTCTTGCCATTGAACTGGCTTCTTAGGACTTGCCTTACTCGTTGCAGATATTTGGCCGTAGCCGCTTTCCTTGTTGCCTCTTCAAGGTTGCCATTTGCTTGTGGGATACCAAGGTACTTGTAACTGTCCTCAATGTCTGCTATTGTTCCCTCTGGGAGTGAGATCCCCTCTGTGTGGACTACCTTCCCTCTCTTTGTCACCATCCTACTACATTTCTCAAGCCCGAATGACAGACATTCCAATGTCTGTGCTGTAGATCCTGGTGGTGTGGATAGTGAGTCGATGTCCCGCTCACTCTTAGCGTATATATATATATATATATATATATATATATATATATATATATATATATATATATATATATATATATATATATATATATATATATATATATATATATATATATTCTCAAGGACAAAGCCTTTTCATAAACCATTACAGTGTGACTCTATGGCATGACATGATCACATGTAAATAGAAAAAAACACCCCAGTTTATTAACTTCAAATTAAGCCCAACGGAAATTTTATAAATCTCCAAACAACATACAGAATTGTCCTTAATTAGTCCATAGAAAGCCTATATGGGAAGTGATGTGATGCTGTTGCATTATTTACTTAACTATCCAAAGACAATCTTGATTGGAGTAGTGTTTTTGTATTTCAAGTACAAAAACTCTACTCCAATCAAGATACAATTCTAAAATTTTAATCAAAAATTTTCTTCAAGGTAATTTTTAAATTTTAATTTTAAAGCAACAACATTTTCTTGTGATCTGTCTAATAACTTGCACATGTATGGGACATGTAAAATGTCAGCATTTCAAAGTTTTTTCTCTTATTCGAGCACCAATCTTTTGCAGTCTGCGTTCACTTTGATTTCGTTTAGCTGCAACAGTTTGTGATTGACACATATGAGCGGTCATATGTGTCAATCACAAACTGTTGTGTAACCCAGGTGTCAAACCCTGACCAGCCTGCCATTCTATTCGCTCCATTAACTTAAGTATCTGCACTCCCGCTCAAATCACGCAATATTTCACAATGATCACGTGAAATTTCGGGTCACGCAGTCACGTACGCATGTTGGCCAATCAGTTGCCCCATTTCGTGGCGTCATACGGTCGCGTGATTCGGCACAGCCTGACAAAGCCTGCAGAGCTTGGTTCTCCCTGAGCCTCATTGGGCAGGACACAGACTGTGCTCCGAGCCTCAAACAAGTGGAGGTGTCTTAGTGGGTTCTTTACCCATACTCTGCTCCACTTAGCTTTGCTTCTCTTCTATTCTAAACATGGTCACTCTGCTACAGTCACTGTTCAAAGGTGTGCTCATAGTAAGTAACTTCAACCTCTTGTTATGGGCTTGTGGAGCCATGCACACTGGGCAGCCCTGGTTTTATGCACAGATTAAAATGTAGCCTAATCCTAATTTCCTGTTTCTTTCTCAGTGTGTACAGGTTAGTCCAAAACACCAAGCTGAAACTGATTTCAGTCCGTGATCCCAAATTCTTTACGTGGAATTGACCACAGTATACCGTCCCTGCTGTTCCCCAGTGAGAGTCTGGAGCACTACATCTACTCTGGATCTGTAGCTGTTCCAGACAGACTGTGTAAACATGAGCTGCCACTGCCAAGCCCGTAAACAAGTGTCAATAATGGTAGAAAACTCAAAGCCAAAGGAACAGATTTGGTGAAAATCCTGCCAAGACTTGTACAGGAGAAAACTCAAAGCTTTGCAAGGAGGAATGGACAGATCTTGAGACCAATATGGACAATAGTAGTAGTATGTTGACTTCGTCTGGGACGCCAGGCCAATGCCCCTTCGCAGCTCTATCGCATGTTCTCTTTTTTTTCTCCTCCCCCTATCCTCATGTTTTATGCTGCATTGTTGTCTTCCTCTTGCCCCCCCCCTCCTTTGTATGTCTAGTGCATGTGAAGAAATTGACAAATTAAAGGCATTCATTCACACCTGTATTTGACAGTGGATCAGTGCACTCAGATAAGCGCAAAGGGGTAATTCCTGGGAAAATGTGCCATCCAGGGAAAAAAAAAAAAACATCTCCATTATCTCCAATGTCTCCATGGAAATGAAAAGTTACACAGTGCTCCTACAAGTGGAATATCACTTTCCATTTTACTTGTCATTATCTACAAAAATCAAGAGAATAATAATATCTTTTATTCAATCTATTTTACTTTTTAGGATAGATTAATGCACTTTCTTTGGTAAAAGTTCATTCTGTCTTCAATTTTAAACTTAGAAATTGCTATTCTTTTTGTCAGACAAGAGAGTTTGTTTTCCTGCTTTATTTTTGCTTTAAAATAAATATGAGAATTACTACAAACAATAGATGACACCCAGCTGTACCTATCAATGAAACCCGATCAGACTAATCAAATAGAAAGGCTTAGTGCCTGTGTGAGGGACATAAAAACATGGATGACCTTTAACTATTTACTTCTTAACCCTGAAAAAACTGAAGTCATTCTATTAGGCCCTAAACACCTACGAGACTCTATTGTGGTTTTGTCCCGGCCTGCAGCTGGGCTCGATGTAAAGTTTGACTCTCTAACTGAGCAGATAATCACATTGGACAATGTCAGTGTAGCCTCCAGCTCCACTGTAAGAAACCTTGGAGTCCTATTTGATCAAGAGCTCTCATTTAAAGCACACATAAGCCATGCCTGTAAAACAGCTTATTTTCATTTACGCAATATAGCCAAAATTAGAAATATACTGCCAAAAAATGATGCTGAAAAACTTGTCCATGCTTTTGTCACTTCGAGGTTAGACTACTGTAACTCCCTGCTTGCAGCTTGCCCTAAAAGCTCTATAAAAAGCCTTCAGTTGGTTCAAAATGCAGCAGCAAGAATACTAACAGGTACTAAAAAACGAGAGCACATTACTCCAGTACTAAAAAATCTTCATTGGCTTCCGGTTGAGTTTAGAGTAAAATTTAAAATTCTTCTTCTAACCTATAAAGCTGTAAATGACATGGCCCCTTCCTACATTAAAGATGAAATTGTACCTTATCATCCTAACCGTTCACTCCGCTCTCAAAATGCTGCACTATTGGTGGTTCCTAGAGTCGCTAAAAGTACTTTAGGAGGTAGAGCTTTTAGGTACCAAGCACCCTTGTTGTGGAATCAGCTCCCTGCTCATGTCAAAGAAGCTGACACAGTCTCTACATTTAAGATTAGGCTCAAAACGTTCCTCTTTGAATTAGCTTATGGTTAGGTCAGTTAGGAACAGAAACTAAACCCATAGGTCTAGTTAAGCTGCTCTAGGAGATATATTACTGGGGAAAGTATGGCAACTTGAGCACTGTCCTCTGGTTTCTCCTACTTTTTCTCCTCCTACTGTTAAGAATATTCAATTACTAGTTCATTCGTAGTCTGTTCTTTGCTATTCACATGTTGTCCCTGTCCCACTCCCCTTTTGGGGAGTGTAACTGTTTCAGATGCTGCTGTTCCTGTTTGGACCGCTGCTGCCCCCTAGTGTCGAGGACCTGGACCCCTCCTCTCCTTCCCTGTCCTGGATTAACTTTCCTCGTCCTGCTAGATTAGTAGTTTCCTTCTGCCAATAGCTTTGGTCTACAGACTTACAACTTTACTTGCAATGGATATGTCCTGGCCTCATCTGCCTGTCCGTCCATAGGAGTGGATCTCTCCTTCACTGTGGTTCTCCTCAAGGTTTCTCAGTTTTTCCCACTGGGTTTTTTCGGAGTTTTTCCTTGCCGAGAAGGAGGGTCTAAGGACAGGAGATGCCGGGACAATGCCTGCTTGTTGTTGGACATTCTGTATTTTTGATTTATGAATGTTTCTTATTCTGCTTCATTCTCTGACATCTCTGTCTGTCTGCTAAATTAACAATTTTGTGAAGTCCACCGAGATAACTGTTGTTGTGATTTTGGGCTATACAAAAATAAATTGAATTGAATTGAATTGAATAGATTAAAAAATGATGTAATATATGACAGGGGGCATGATACCTGAACACTCTGTGGCCTCATGTTCACAGCAGGTTGGTCTGTTTGGAGCTGCAGAGTGGCTCTTCCAACAATGGTCACTGAGCTGGCCTCCACAAAGTCCTGTGACAAACCAATGCCCAAGACATAAGCTCAACACAAGCTCAACACAACCTTGTTTTGACAGCAGAGAAAAGACTGTCACTAGAAGAGAAGAGACTAATCACTAGTATAAATGGGACAGATATACCAAAGGATGTATACCACATATTATCTAGATTCATTCATACCAGCTAAGTCTTTGCCTAAGGATACCCCACTGTGGCACCTGATTTTCCCAGCAGTCTCCCATCTTAAGTACAACCCTGCTTAGCTTCTGAAATCTGACGAGCTCAGGCTTTGACAAGGAGGTTTAGCCACAAAAGACAGGCACATGCACAGTGTGTATGCTAAAGAGCATGGTACCTCCAGAAAAGTGCTGTTCCAGAGGCGTGCTCTCACACTCAGGGTCACAGTGTGGTTCATGTGGATGATAGGACAGTGCACCCGCACACACCTGGCCCCCAGCTCACAGCTCTGCAACACACACAGTACTATTACCTCATGTGGGGAGTACTTAGTTACATGTACTTAAGTAAGTCAAAGTTATACTTCTCAGAGTAGTTTTCAGACACTATATACAGTACAGTTACTTCAAAATTATATTACTCAAGAAGAAGTACAAAGTAGTGGTCCAAGAAATTACTCAAGTAAGAGTGAAAAAGTATGTAGGGAAAACTACTACGCAAGTAAAGGTAACCTAAAGAGTAATGATTGGGATGTAATATCTGATTTAGAATTTGAAGTTAATGTCATTAGAAGAACAAAAAACACACAAAATCTGGTATTTTCAAAGGATACAACAATGTCTACTGTAATACTGTGTCCAAATAATTTCCCTTGTGGATCAATAAAATTTGTCTAAGTCAAAATCATATCTGAAGGAGTGCTGCAAGAAGCACAAATGTTCAAATCATCTCATATTGTCAAAGCTTTTGTCATTTGCAGACTTACTCACAGTGGGAAGAGGAACCACAACCTTTACTCAAGTACTCAGTAAACGTATATTGCTAGAAAAGAACTCTGAAAAGTACAATTTCTTAAAGTTACTCAAGTAGATAGTAATTGAATACATGTAACTGAGACCATCCACTTATGATTAAGTAATATATTTTACAGTGCAATAGTACTCTCAGTTGAGTACTTGAGTAAAACATTTTTGTTCCTTTTCCTACTGTTAGTAAGTCTACAAGCTTTATATTGGCAATATGAAATGACTTGAACATTTGTGTTTCATGCACTGCTCAAATATGAGCTACAAGCCTAAAAGCAGCCTTCTATACCAATGTGGGGGACGTCCTTCTGGAGGAGTGGAGGTGGAGAATTGAAGATACATTTGTCGCCTCCTTATCTTCAAAATCCTGTTCAAGATTCCTCTTCTTTCTCCGCACCTCCTCCTCATCTGAAACCTGACCATTTGCATGTTACAAATCTAAGCATCAGATATCTTTCCCCACAAATACGCAAAGTGCTTTTTTTCAAAAATAGGGGGTTGAGTGAGTGGTAGTTACCATAAGTCTAAAAGGGTTGAGTGAATGGTAGTTACCGTAAATCTGAGGGGGTTGAGTGAGTGGTAGTTACCATAAGTCTGAAAGGGTTGAGGGAGTGGTAGTTAGTGCAAGTCTGAGAGGGTTGAGTGAGTGGTTGTTACCGTAAATCTGAGGGGGTTGAGTGACTGGTAGTTACCATAAGTCTGAGGGGGTTGAGTGCCGTGGATGGTGAACAGAATTCCACAGAGCTGCCAAGTATCTCGATCTGGCTAAGGTACAACAGCCACTTCCCACTGAACAGCTCCAGTGGCCAATCAAAAACCAGCATTAGATTACCCAGGTGGTGCAGAGACCGCCCACTTTTGTGCACCTAATTAAAAAAAAGGGCCCACATCATCCTGGTACTCTACTCTATTAAGGCTAAGGAAAACGTGTAATACGTAATGTAATGCATAAGTACATTATATACTGAGTCACTGTATTTACCTGAAAGTCAAATGTTACTAAAGAGCCTATATCAGAAGTCTTTTTAATGGCAGACTCGCCCATCACATGACCACTGAAATAGATGGGGTCTGGGGGATTCAGCCTGTTCAGAGTAAGAAGAAAAGACAATAGACTTAACAAAACAATGACGCTGTTACAATTATGCAGAAATATGCAAACATTTGAAAATAAAACTAAATAACCAATAAATCTAATATTTACAGTGTGAGAGAGGCCTGCAGAGACACTTCCACCAACATGGAGACGGTGAGAGGAAACAGGTCCCACTGCTCGCTCAGGCTGAACACACCATACACATCATCAGTGGGTTTTTTTCTGTTTCTATACCAGTTTCTAAATTTCAGATAATATGGACAACATCAAATACAGTATATGGTGCAATATATATGGAATAATGTAGCAAAGAGAACACTGAAATGACTCTAAAATACTAAACTAATACTAAACTAATGATTTCTTTTACATTTTAGTTTCCTCAGTCTCCTTCTGGCCTTCTTTCAATGAGCTTCATGATGAAGTCACCTGAAATAGTTTTCACTTTAAGGTGTGCCTTGTCAGGTCAAGGAATGCCAAAAGTTTTGAGTTATATTGAGTTTTTTGTCCATATGTGTTAATCGTTTTGATCCCTTCAGTGAGAATCAACAGTGTAAACTGTCATGAAAATAAAAAAGTGTGTCCAAACGAGTATGTATTCAGACATGTACTAGTATACCTCTACATGTACCCTCAGCACATACAACTCCACCTGCCTCCATGCCAGTCTGAAGACATGGTTCTGTGGTGGTTCTGTACTGACAGTGTTGGCCAAGCTCTGAGTGAGTGACATTAGGACAGAACCAAGCACTGTAGTGTGTAAGTGCTTACAAATAGCCGATAGCTACAGTACCTCCTGAAAGAGTACACTGTGGTTAAATACTAATCTGGATAAGGGGTCGAAGATAATACTGAATGAGTCATTTGTCTAATCTCATGAAAACTGTACTTTAATATGGGGCTGTTTGATTTGGGTCAGAACGTAAAACACAATCTTTTCTGTTATTTTTTTAACACAGTGCATGCTATTAAAGTAATACGTAAAGCCACATGGATCAGTTTTACTTCTAATTATCATGCAAAATATACTTGGTAGTAAGATTGTACTGATTTGTTTAATTCTGTATCAGGCTTAAAATATAACACTGATAAAGGCCATATCTTTGGGAGTGTGTATGCACATCAGTGTTGTATCTGTGTAATGGAGGCAGCACAGTAGTTACATGACTGGAGACATTAGAAGCTGACGTGAGCTGATGTGAGACCATGTGCACAGTCTGAGCTTCACTCACGTGGAGAGCTGCAGCTGGCTCGTGATCTCTCTGCTCCTCAGACTGGCCTCAGAGGGCTGGAACCGAATCCACACCTCTACCTACAGAGACAAAAACCACAGTATTACCATGGGATATAGACAATGGCCCTCATTTACTTACATTGCAATGAAAAGGGTGTATATTTGTGTGTATATTTTTGCATATGGCAGAAAGATATGTATCATCCTGTGCGCAGAGCTCTGACCTTGCCGTACACACAAGCAGATGGTGATAAAGGCCAACATCATTTGAATGGAATGCCACAAAATATATCATGCTTCAAGCATAGACTGTATAAAGAAGTGGACTAAGCGAGTGAAACCCATAGCATCTGGCTTCACTCAAATAAAGCTTATGATGCTAGTGATTACAGGGGCGAATTTATTTTATTTATATTATGAATAGGATTTTTTTAACGGACAAAATGGCAAAAAAAAAATACCGGTAATAATAAATAAATAAATAACAGTATCATGTACAGTGTGTTAATACAAACATTTTAAGATCAAAATGACGAGGCTCACTGCAGGAGCTAGGGTCAGTAGGAGCTGGAAGAGCCCCCTCCTGTGCTGTAGGACACAGAGGATGAACACTTTTTAGGCCTGAGCCTCTACACGGCGTAGGGCCTATTGCTTTCGCTACGATGAGTGCATGGGCAATGATGAGTGCATGGGAATATGTGAGAGGACGTCGTGCAACTTCGTCCTCTCGGTCGTCCCCTGCGTGAACAGCAGTATCCCAGTAACCCACGCCCAAGGCCTGGGCCATATTTATAACTGCTAAAATGAATGGAAGTCCATGGGAGGTCAGGGGGCTACCCCGACGAGATGATGCAGATGCGCCCGTCATTCATCAATGACTCCCACGGTGACGTGGGGAAGGTCGAGAGCTTTCAAAAAACGTATAATACGCTGTTCCCACGTTAACGGATATATTGTTTTTGCTCAAATTATTATTATTTTTATTTTTAGGCCCGAGCCCCTACAGGGCATAGTGCCTATTGCTTGCACAACAATGAGGGCATGGGCAAAGTTGTCAACTTCGTCCCTCGGTCGCCCCCTGCATGAACAGCAGTATCCTTGAGGGTCAAGGGTCAACATTTTACTTTTTAGAAAATGTACGAAATTTTGCAGAAACTTACTTTGGGTCATCTCAATTAAAAAAGTCTATGTAAACCATATGGTATTTTTAACCCTGTTGCCATGGTGATGCGCGAAAGTGCCAATGTTATCCAAATGGGAGAGATCCCAAAAATTCCCATTCATGATAAAAATATTACTATCATGGAATATTCTGAAATTTGGAACAATGACTCTTCATGTCATCCCAATCAAAAAAGCCAATGACAACCATATGGTATATTTCACTGGGTTGCCATGGCGATGCATGAAAGTGGCCATGTTCTCCTAATGGCAAAATTTAAAAATTTTCTTACATTTCAAAGTGATAAAACATCTTCTTAGTGTCATTGAAGAACGTGACATTTGGCACAGGGATTCTTCAGGTCACTCCGATCAAAAAAGTCCAGGGGGCCAAAGTTGTATTTTTCATGGTGTTGCCATGGCGATGTCCCAAAATGCTCATGTTCATCTGTGTTAGCACATCAGCGCCTCCAATGTGTGTTGAGTTTGTGTGTTTCGTGACAAGTACGACCCAAATACAACATAGATAAATATGTAACACACATCAGCGCCACCCGGAGGCAGTGGCATGTCTGCCGAGTGCGAAGTGTGGCCCGCGAGGGCTGTCTTTTGCCACTTGTGGCTTTAATTATTATTCTTCTGCTCTTTGAGCACTAATTTGACCCCCTAAACATGTTCAAAAACTCACCAAACTTTGCCCAAAATTCAGAAGTGCTGAAAAATTGATAAAATATAAGTTGCATGCATGGGCATAAAAAAAACTGCGACACTGTGCCACCTGGAAAACTCAAAATACATTGCGCCTATGGGAGACATCCCGATGTCAACTATGTCGTAGAGTCACGAAATTCGGTACACACGTTCGTCATATGAAGACAAACAAAAAATATGATTATGGCCAGGACCCCTGACAAACCAAAAGGTGGCCATCTTTGATTTAAATTTTCTAAATGCTGAGTCAGCATTTTCGCTGACGTTGCATTTTAACACACTCCTCTGAAGGTGCTTCACTGACATCAGCTAGAGAAAGGGGGCATCAAAAGTTATCCAATTTATTTTGATAACTGCCACAGTTTATGTGTGGCGAAGCCGCAAATTTCAATCAAAATTTTTGACAATTTTCAATGTCACAATTTGCTCCCATTCACACATGCTTAGTCCGATTGTGCTGAAATTTGAATCACTAATGCGTGCTCTCGGCCTGAATATAATACACTATAAAGTATATGAAAAATGTACACTATAGCGCCCCCTAGCATAGACATGAAACGTCAACATTATCGGATTTGTACCAAATTGGGAAATTAAATTCTATGAATGACTAGAAGCAGAAACATATATTACTGACATGGGGCATTTTTCACAGTTGGCCAGCAGGGGCGCAAAGACTCCCAATAAAAATGTTACAAAAAATATTACATGCACATGCTTTCACCCGACCAAATCTGCCAACTGCTGGAAACTTGTGTAAATACCACCTATTTTCCGTTCAGAAGAATCTTCTACAGGTAAATCCACGGCTGTACAATGGGCTCACCGGTCTCCCCTATCATTGCAAACTTATACATGGAACAATTTGAACAGAGCCCTGGCCTCGTATCCACGCACTCCTCCCACACACTGGTATCGTTTTGTTGATGATAATTTTTCAAAAATCAAAATTCAAGATTTGGAACCTTTTACTGCACATATCAATTCTGTAGATCCGAACATCAAATTCACACGTGAAGATGCCAAGGACAACACATTGGCCTTCTTAGATTGTGCAGTAACGATAGGAGAAGACCGGCGACTCCAGGTAGAGGTCTTCAGGAAGCCCACACACACCGACCAATACCTGCTTTCTGATTCACACCACCCACTGCAGCACAAACTTGGAGTTATTCGGACATTACAACACAGGGCCCAAGTGGTTCCTACAAGCGCAGAGGGAAAGGAGAAAGAAGAACAACACGTGGAGAAAGCCCTCTCTGTTTGTGGATATCCTAAATGGGCTTTCAATAAAACGAAGAGAGCCAAGAAACAGGACAACAGAGAACCAGAGCCCAGGAGAAGGGGTGTAACTATTCCTTACCTGGCTGGTGTTTCTGAAAAACTACAGAGGATCTTCAGACAACATGAAATCTCAGTCTATTTCAAACCCACAAACATTTTAAGACAGAAACTGGTCCACCCTAAGGACAAAACACCGAGCCACAAACAAAGCAATGTGGTCTACTCCATTCAGTGTAGTGAAGACTGCAGTGAGCGCTACATTGGAGAAACAAAACAGCAACTTCACAAGACAGTTGGGAGAGCCAGAGTGGACCTCAGTCTGCTGTACATCTCCACCTAAAAGCCACGGGCCACTCCTTTGAGGACTGTGAGGTTCAGATCTTGGCCAGAGAAAAGAACTGGTTTGAGAGGGGAGTTAAAGAGGCTATTTTTGTCAAGAAAGAGAATCCTTCCTTGAACAGAAATGGGGGTCTCAGACATCATTTGTCTTCCAACTATAACTCTATCCTCAAAACCTAAATCAGAACAAACAGAGAAAACAATAAGGCTAGCCAGGTCAGGTCCAGAGGTGTGAAAACACCCATCATGGCCCTGAATGGTTATGCTAACTACACTCCCACTTCTACTGCATATTTAATAGGCCCACCTAACTAACAGAAACTGTAAACAAATAGGTGTGGTAGTCTCAGAGTAATTTCATTGTAGTTGGCTCCTCCCTTCAGATAGATATAAAGCAGTGTCCACCAGTGTCTGACCAGAACTCAAGAAGCAGCTTGGATGAGCTGCGAAACATATTCAACCAAATAAACTTTTGTCCAGTTGATAAATTGAATTTCTCTTTTTGCCACGCACATGCTTAGAAATTTGAATCACTAATGTGTGCTCTCGGCCTGAATATAATTCATTATGAAGCATATGAAAAGTGTATACTATAGCGCCCCCTAGCATAGACATGAAATGTCAACATTATCGGATTTGTACCAAATTTGGGAATTGAATTCTATGAATGACTAGAAGCAAAAAAAAAATTTAAAAAAAAAATATATATAAGGGGCATTTTTCACGGTTGGCCAGCAGGGGTGCAAAGATTCCTTAAAAAAAATTTAATGGTGCACTATGTAATTTTTCTGGTGGAGGATCTGCTGGCCTAGGTGGCTTTCGGGAAGGGACGATTCCATGCCAGGGCAGTCGCGTGGGAGGGGCGTGTGCGCCGGGCGAGGGCTGTTCGACGCTGCTTGTGGTTTTAATTATTTTTTTCCTAACCAACTCACCCAATTTTCACCCAGTGAACAATGACGAAAACTCACGAAACTTTGCCAACTGTTAAAATTTCCGCTTCTCTAGCTTTTGGCTATTTCCATTTTCTGAAATTATTTTTAATGGCCCATCAGCACCCCCAAACAACTCAAAAATGCATTAGGGTATACGAATGAGGGCAAAAAAAAAATTGCATGTAGAATCATGAAATTTGACACAGACGTAGATCATGACAAGACAAGGAAAAAATACTATTACACCAACGCCGTCTGCTCCACCAGGGGTCAGCAATATTGGTTTAAAATTAAATTAAAAACGTAATACTTTTACGCAGTCCTTCTAGGACGTTCACCTGAATGGGCTCAAATTTGGTACACATTATCTCAGTGGGTGGAACATCAAAAGTTATCCAAATTTTTGAGACATGTCTCTGAGCAGTGAAGCGACAAAAAATGCACACAATTTTGGAGATTCAGAATCAGAACTCTGATTTCAATGAAATTTGAAACACAAAGCTACTGAATGTGAAAAAAATTGATTTTAGTGCGTTATCGCTCCCTACAGATTGAAATAAAATTTAATATGGGGGAAAAATATATTGTTTTTAAAAAATTTCTGAAATTTTGCACAAAATTCCATTTTGCCATTTTGATACAAAAAGTCAATGACAACCATGCCATATTTTTTACGGCGTTGCCATAGCGATTACATAAACTCTCCATGTTATTCCAATAGTAAAATTTCCAAATCGCACAAACTTTGGCCGATTTCACTTTAATCAATTTTAATTCAATTTAATTCAATTTTAATCATGGGTGCACACCCCGACCCTGAGCAGACTGGTGTAAGAAAATACAAAAATGAGTACAATTGCGCCCCCTAGCAATTTGCACAAACTTTGGCAGATTTCATTCAAATTTTAATTGTGGGTGGACACCCCGACCATGAACATATTGATGTAAGAAAATACAAAAATTGGTGCAATAGCGCCCCCTAGAAATTTGCACAAACTTTGACCAATTTCACTCAAATTGTAATCGTGGGTGCACACCCTGAACCTGCAATAGTACCTCCTAGACAATTTGTATGGAACAATAACGTTTTATTTGTCATAGATATACAAAATTTGGTATGCACATTTGTGACATGGTCTCAATTAAAAAACTCAATGATGTCCACACCCCATTTACATTGTGGTGCCATGGTGACAAGCCAAAAATCTGTCCTTGCCAATGGGAGATCCTTATACAAAGTCTGGCGTAGCCAAACCAAATTTGATAGCCAGATGCATCATTGCAATAGGAACAAAAAAATTATATTGTAACAACGCCTCTTTACAAACCAGAAGTCCGCCATATTGGATTTTTTATTTTTATTTTTCAATTAACGCGTAAAAATTTTGAAAAATGGAGGGATTAGGTTAGGAGTTACGGTTAGGGTAAAGGCTAGGGTTAGAGCTGGGGTTGGGGCTATGGTTAGGGCTACGACTATGGTTAGGGTTACGTTTAGCGTTAGGCCAAGTGTTAGGGTTGGGGCTAGGGGTTAGTTGTGGTTGGGGTTTACGGTTATTAGGGTTAGTGTAGGGCATGGTATTTGAGGGGCGTGGCATTTGCGGGGCGCAGCATTTGTGGGTGCAGTGTTTGCGGGGCATGGCCTTTGCTGGGCGCTGCACTTGCGGGCCGCGGAGTAGGTGCACGCGAGGGCTCATTATTGTCGCTTGCGGCTATATTAGCTCTTCCTTTCCTCAAACTGCCCTGACACAGATCTGCTGACCCTCCCTGACCAGTCCTCCAGTTAAACTGCACTGAGACCTTTGACTGAGACACAGAGGTGACTGAGAAGCACAGTGTAAATGTTGCTACAGCAAAACTTGCATTTCCCTTGGGATCTGTCTGTCTATAAACATTGTATAGTGACAGCTGTGTGTAGAATCCCTCAGTCGTCCAGGTAGACAACTGGACAAATGTTTATTTGGTCAAATACGTTTCGCAGCTCATCCAAGCTGCTTCTTCAGTTCTAGTCAGACACTGGTGGACACTGCCTTTTATCTGCCTTGGGAGTTAAAGAGGCTATTTTTGTCAAGAAAGAGAATCCTTCCTTGAACAGAAATGGAGGTCTCAGACATAATTTGTCTCCCATTTATAACTCTATCCTCAAACCTAAATCAAAACAAACAAACAAACAAACAAACAAACAAAAAAACCAATAGGGCTAGCCAGGTCAGGTCCAGAGGTGTGAAAACACTCATTATGGCTCTGAATGGTTCTGCTAACAACACCCCACTCCCACTTCATATTTAATAGGCCCACCTAACTAACAGAAACTAAACAAATAGGTGTGGTAGTCTCAGAGTAATTTCATTGTAGTTAGCTCCTCCCTTCAGACAGATATAAGACATTGTCCACCGGCATCTGACCAGAATTGAAGAAGCAGCTTGGATGAGCTGCAAAACGTATTCGACCAAATAAACTTTTGTCCAGTTGACAAATTGAATTTCTTATTTTGCTATAGTGACAGACCCAAAATGAATGTTTTAAGCCTTATTAAAGGTACAGCCAAGTTAAATGCACCAATCTGAATCACTCACTGTACTGTACAATACTGTACTGTACTGACCAACAGTCTATAGCCCTCCGTTTCCAATATGTTTAGATATGTGTCCTTCAGTGAAAAAGGTTTGGGCAGCCCTGCTCTAGGCTCTATGATAAAGTTACTGTAGTTGTACTGGTTACCCTGAAAACATTGATCCGTCCTGCCGACGTCGGCGTTGCCGACGTATAATCTTAGACGTCAAGCCGACGTCTACACGACGTCGTGCAGCCAACGAACATTACGCAACGTCGAACCGACGTTGTTTGAAGTTCGCGATTTTTCGGTATTCCGTCATATCTGACACAGGTTAACGACGTTGGCGCGACCGTCGAGCCGACGTTTGTAATGACAATTCGTTTCAATAGAGCTCCGGGAGATGACGTCACGCTATCCCAGCATGCACCACCGGGCGCCATCTTGGCAGGAATTATTGTAAACAAACTAACTAACTAGCCTACAAAACTTCCAGCTTACAACGATGGTAGACTCATGCTGTGCCCCTGGATGTACAAACCACCGAGGACAAGTTAAAGATAAAGCCTTTTATCGCATTCCCAAAGATCCAGCTCGGAGGGGAAAATGGATTTCTGCGATAAAACGGGCAAGAAGCGCGCTGAAGAAAACCGAGCGTTGGAACCCGTCACCTAATGGATTTCGCTTGTGCAGTGACCATTTCATATCAGGTAATTTCACGTAAACATAATACATTTCATATTATCTTAAATGGTGCTGATAGTTATTGTTTTGGACAATAAATATCACCGACTAAACTGGGTGGATTGTATTTCAGTCGGACAAGCCGAAACGTCCTCAACCTAATCTACCAACCCAGTCTAGTTGGCGATATAAACCTCACTACGGTGGTTAATGTCCAGACCTAAAAACGTATTAGCTAATGGATTGCATTCATGTGACATCACAACATTTTAAACTGCCTGTATCATTGAATAGTGAATATTTTTTCTCAGTGTAATCTTAGTGGTTTCTTTACTTAACGTTACTTATTTTGTGTCCTAGGTAAAAAGAGTGACAACCCGCTTTCACCTGACTACATCCCATCGGTTTTCAAGTATGTGCCGTCACCCGTGAAAAGTGCTAGATTACTCACTGAATATTGACTAATTATCCATTTTCCAACTGGATCTTGTCCCACGTGGTTTATCGGCTTGTATTTGAAATTCACTTTAGATATATTGTCTAAGATTTGGGTTCGTAATTTTGGTTGTTATTTTGTTAGTAATTCCATCCAGTGCTGGCACACGCACGGTGTATGCATAGTTAGGGTGTGTTTAGTTGATAAAAGTATGAAAATATGCTATGTTTTGGTGCTATGATTTCTCATGATTGTTCAGGTATGTTTTGACATGTTGGTAGTATTTTATTTTTACATTCAGAAGTTGATCTCATTATATTTATTTCCATCTACTTATATAGGTACACAGAAACTTGTAGTGCATTTTAATGCATTTGAAATGTAGTTAACTTTTTCTGTTGTAAATCAGCCTTCAGCAATATATTTTGGTAACATTTTTTGTACATTGTAATTAAGAACCACCCTTGAACATTATATTTTGATAATATGTGTGTACATGAATTCAAGTATTATCAATAAATGTTGCAATACTGCAACAAAACCTACATGCACTGTTCACTTGTGATTACTTTCCATAAAGTATGCAATTTAGTAGTACAATATATACAGTATATAAAAAGCCTAATTAATAGTTGGGTAGACGTTGGGCCAACGTCTATCCAACCGTCTTTTGATGACGTTGGCCCAACCACTTGCCAATGAGCAAAATGACGTCGGCCCAACGTCAACTGCTAACGTTGGCCCAACGTATACACATACGTTGGCCCAACGTCCACACATACGTTGGCCCGACGTAGGGCCAACGTCTGAAACTGACCTATTGAATGTTGGCAAGGCGTTGGACCAACGTCTAGCCAACCGTCTTTTGATGACGTTGGCCCAACCACTTGCCAATGAGCAAAATGACGTCGGCCCAACGTCAACTGCCAACGTTGGCCCAACGTATACACATACGTTGGCCCAACGTTGGCATGACGTCGTCATGTTATCAGGGTAGCTCGCTAGTGCAACACACTAGAGTTATTTTTGCACTGGGAAGTTGATTCATAAAAAGAAAAGTGAAAAATGTGATGCTGTTCAGGGTGCAGTGCTTCTGCTGTTATTTGATGGAAGTTTCTAGTCTCTGCTCATACAACAGTTCCAAATGTCATCTTTCCGCCTGTCTCACTGAGATGTACCAACCCCACTGTAGGCTTGATGATGGTGCTGAGCGAACTCGACTGTGTGGGGCTGCTACCTGCTGATTGGCCTTCAAAGGGTTTCCCAGGTCACAGAGCAGAGCCCAGCCTTCAACAGAGCACTCCACGGCCTGCAACGCCCCCTGGAACAAGACAATGTGGAGATGGGGTGGGGCCATATATTAGGGCTATTATTCATATAGACCATATGTTTTTAATTGTGTTTATTGGTCCAGTATGGAAAAAATGCAGATATTTATTCTAGGCTGTACAGAGACTGATCCAGTCTCTGTGTGCCAGTTGTCATTCGTGGTTTTTCCCTAATTCATTACATGTATCTTTTTAAAGTGCCCATATTACACAATTTTCTGATCTATGCTTTAATGTTGTTTCCCCATAAACTAAAAGATAGCCAGAGTGGTGTTTTGTTTCATTCACACATGTTTAACACACAAACCCTGCATATTTAGGTTGAGGTCTTCTCTCAAACAGAAAACACCTTGTGATGTCATGTGGTAATGATTTATTACCTCCGCCAAGGAGGTTATGTTTTCGCCTGAGTCTGTCTGTTTGTTTGTTTGTTTGTTTGTTAGCAAGATAACTCAAAAAGTTATGGACGGATCTTGATGAAATTTTCAGGAAATGTTCCGAATGGTAAATCCAACAGATGATTAAATTTTGGTGATGATCCAGAAGAAATCCTGGATTCTGGATCACTTTGAAAACTGAGCTGCTTGGCGGAGGTCTGCGCTCTCTGAGTGCTTTTCTAGTTTATTTATTTATTTTTTTAACTCCATACACCTTCACTGGAATCATTTGAATCATTTCAGCTCGCCAATCGGTACTGAACTAAAGGTTAGCTGTTAACTTGAAAACTACCACTACTTGACATCACAAGGTGGAACAGAGCATTTTAATAAAGGGTTACTCAAACATATGCGAATAAAACAAGAAACAACTCCGGGTATGTTTTTGATGAGGAAACAGTATTATAACATGGCTAAATGCTCGCAAGAGTCAGTTTTATGTGATTTAAGACCTTTAAAGGTGCATTAGGCAGACTTTTAAGTAAGACACTTGATTATCTCCATGTAGATATTATTGAGCCATCTGGAATGTTCCACTGTATAGCATCAAATTCACCATGCATTTAGTCAATTTACAGGTGTTTTTAACTGCATGCACATGGTCTGTTTGTCTTAAAAACTAGGCTGGGGTAAATGACTAATAGAGCAGATTTCTGCAGAATCAACAATCAAAGCATCAAACTATTACTTATCTCAGGTAAGAAAAAGTGATATATTTTGTTTTGAATGTTTTGGAGAGGACATGCCTTCTGCATTTGAGAAACACGTGATACAAATGAGAGGTTATAGTTGGACCATCCCAAGTTAAGGTTTATCACACTCTGATTCCAGGCCCTTCTGGATTCTAACAGAATGTAGAAGGGACTGGCACCTCAGGTAAATATTTACACAATCATTATCACAAAATATATCCCAGACAAAAACAGCTGATTATTTGCACTAAAGTTAAAAGTTAATTTGAGAACTTTACTGCAACTTCTTCAAATGACCTTGCAATAGATTATGATACAAAATGGCTATGTAATATAAAAACAAGACAAATATCTGAATAGATAAAAAAACAAAATTCCATATTCAACCATCGTGCTTCAGACGAGTTGTACCTTGGCCCTCACTCCAGAGTAGACAAGAGAGGGAGGGATGGTGACGTTTAGGGCGACATTGTGGGCATCCTCAGCTAGTCTCCACGGCGACAGGGTGTTGTAGCTGTTGTCTAGGGGTCGCCATGGAGATGAGACATCGTGGGTATGGTTGATTGGTTTCCATGGTGATGGAAAGTTGGTGACATTGATGTGAAGTAGCAGCAGATTCAGACTGGAGTCCAGGACCAGCCGCTGGTGCCCCTCTGCCACACTGAGACACAACAGTGATTGTGCTTTTGAAGGTACATTGCACAAAATAAATATTAAGATTCTGCATTTGCTGAATGTTTCAGGGTGTTTCTGGATTTGCTTCTATTGATTCTTTGCAACTGATGTCATCAATATGATGCTAACTGTAAGCATCGCTCTGTCTGAGGCTTGTTAGTCTTTAATCTGAGCACCAGAAAGTACTGACTTATCTGAACTACAAACAGATGAGCTGATTTGTGCTGTTAAACAAGCCCCTCTCAAATGACATTACAGTTAACTAGCATTAGCCAACAGTTTTTCAGTCACTCAATTTTTGTTGGAAATCAAGCACCTAAACAGGACCGTGAATGCTCTTGAAAATGTGTTGTTTAAATACATTTTATAT
Source organism: Taenioides sp. WSHXM2023 (assembly GCA_029959045.1). Lineage (NCBI taxonomy): Eukaryota > Metazoa > Chordata > Actinopteri > Gobiiformes > Gobiidae > Taenioides > Taenioides sp. WSHXM2023. Next base: position 811,152 of record CM057101.1, read on the forward strand.
TTTTTCTTGAGTTTTTCAGATAATTAAAAAACATTTTTGGCATTGTTTGTGTCACCATGGTAATACATGGTGACACAAACGTGCATGACGTCACTGCAACTTTGCAGTGTACTGTACTGATACTTATCAATACATTACTTTTACATTAATTTTGCCCAGACACCCACTTCTTGCATTCATATGATTGAATTGTCAAGAGAGCCACTATACAAAGTTGGAAGGTAGTGCTGAACTACAGTAATTCACAGTGTGAATTTGACTGATATTGTCATATCAATCTTAAGGCTTAAAATCCTTTCTACTAACAACTTTCTGAAACCATTGTATAAAATAAGCTCTCTTTAATTGCAGCGATATTAACCATAGACCAGGTCAAATATAAACATTCTGAAATGCTCTGATGTCATGTAAACCCAACCATGTGCTACAAGAATTCACCAATGGAACAACTTTTGTGTATTTTAGTAACAGCTTACATTTTAAGTTGTATTCTGGCCACAGTTTGAGTGACGGTCACAAGGTCAGTACTTATATATCCAATATAGGCCTATTGCTAGTTCGGATCTGTGTATGGTTTAAGTCAGTGGTTCTCAAAGTGGGGTCTGGTGTGGTCTGGTTTGGTCATTCATTTCTTATGATATACGATCCCAAACATGTATTTTTTTTTTTTTCATTGAATCAACCACACCAATAAAATAAGGATGACAAGAAATTCTTGGTTTAAATTTTCATAACTTAAATTTTATAATTATGCCATCCTCAGGGTCCCTTGGGATATGTTCATACCAGTAAGGGGTCATTAGACTAAAACAGTTTGAATCCCTGGTTCATGTACTTACATTTGGTATGCACGAGTAGTACTCACGTGTCCAAGGGCCTGTGTTTGTCATCAGTGAACTGTGCTGTCATCTGCAGGTTACTATGGCAACGGTTGTCATTTCCACATGCCTTCTGAATGTGAATCTGTTAACATATTTCATACATGGATTTATTTGTTCACAACAGCCACAGATATTTTTTGAAACCTTGTAGTAACTAGTCTATCAAATGTAAAAATGGTGATGATCCAGAAGAAATCCTGGATTCTGGATCACTTTGAAAACTGAGCTGCTTGGCGGAGGTCTGCGCTCTCTGAGTGCTTTTCTAGTTTATTTTTTTTTTTTTTTAAACTCCATACACCTTCACTGGAATCATTTGAATCATTTCAGCTCGCCAATCGGTACTGAACTAAAGGTTAGCTGTTAACTTGAAAACTACCACTACTTGACATCACAAGGTGGAACAGAGCATTTTAATAAAGGGTTACTCAAACATATGCGAATAAAACAAGAAACAACTCCGGGTATGTTTTTGATGAGGAAACAGTATTATAACATGGCTAAATGCTCGCAAGAGTCAGTTTTATGTGATTTAAGACCTTTAAAGGTGCATTAGGCAGACTTTTAAGTAAGACACTCGATTATCTCCATGTAAATATTATTGAGCCATCTGGAATGTTCCACTGTATAGCATCAAATTCACCATGCATTTAGTCAATTTACAGGTGTTTTTAACTGCATGCACATGGTCTGTTTGTCTTAAAAACTAGGCTGGGGTAAATGACTAATAGAGCAGATTTCTGCAGAATCAACAATCAAAGCATCAAACTATTACTTATCTCAGGTAAGAAAAAGTGATATATTTTGTTTTGAATGTTTTGGAGAGGACATGCCTTCTGCATTTGAGAAACACGTGATACAAATGAGAGGTTATAGTTGGACCATCCCAAGTTAAGGTTTATCACACTCTGATTCCAGGCCCTTCTGGATTCTAACAGAATGTAGAAGGGACTGGCACCTCAGGTAATGTGAATCTGTTAACATATTTCATACATGGATTTATTTGTTCACAACAGCCACAGATATATTTTGAAACCTTATATATATATATATATATATATATATATATATATATATATATATATATATATATATATATATATATATATATATATATATATATATATAAAGAAGGAGGCCGAGGACTAGTGAGTGTGGGAACCACTGTCCAGGATGAAACAGTCAAAATCCATAAGTACATCAAGGATAAGGCCCAAACAGATGATGTGCTCAGGGAATGCCTCAGACAGTGGAGGTCAGAGGAAGAGGTGCTGGAGGGACCATCATGGCAGGACAAGCCCCTACATGGGGCATACCACCGAAACATAACTGAAGTGGCTGATATCAAGAAATCCTACCAATGGCTGGAGAAGGCTGGTCTGAAGGACAACACAGAGGCCCTCATCCTGGCTGCACAGGAGCAGGCCTTGAGCACCCGAGCAATAAAGGCCCAGATCTACCACACCAGACAAGACCCAAGGTGTAGGTTGTGCAAAGAGGCTCCTGAGACAGTCCAGCACATAACTGCAGGGTGTAAGATGCTGGCAGGGAAAGCATACATGGAGCGACACAACCAAGTGGTGGGCATAGTGTACAGAAACATCTGTGCAGAGTACGGGCTGGAGACCCCAAGGTCAAGATGGGGAACTCCCCCAAAGGTTGTGGAGAATGAGCGTGCCAAGGTCCTGTGGGACTTCCAGATACAGACTGACAGAATGATAATGGCAAACCAACCAGACATAGTGGTGGTGGATAAGCAACAGAACAAAGCTGTGGTGGTGGACATTGCAGTACCAAGCGATGGTAATATCCGGAAAAAGGAACATGAGAAACTAGAGAAATACCAGGGGCTCAAGGAAGAGCTGGAGAAGGCCTAGAAGGTGAAGGCATCAGTGGTGCCTGTGGTAATCAGAGCACTCGGGGCTGTAACCCCAGACTGGAAGAGTGGCTAAAGCAGATACCCGGAAAAACATCAGACATCTCAGTCCAGAAAAGCGCAGTACTAGGAACAGCAAAAATATTGCGCAGAACTCTCAAGCTCCCAGCCCCCATATATATATATATATATATATATATATATATATATATATATATATATATATATATATATATATATATATATATATGTATAAACAGCATAGGTTTTCAGAGGAAAAAATAATTATTAATAATTCATTTATGAAGAAAATGTTGTATGTGCATGGCTGCCTGTCTGATGGAATCAGTCATGAGGCAGGTTCACACTGTGATGGTGTCTTACGTGGATAGTTTGGCTTCACATGATGTCAGTGCATTTTAAAAGGGGGAAGACAAACCACATTTTTTATGGCTCAATGTAGAAAATACAGTCAGTATGGATTCTTATGAGCTCTAAAGTTCAGAATACTCTGTTCCATCGTGTGTTGTCACGTAGTACTTTTCAAGTTAACAGTTACTTTTACCTTTAATTCAGTAGAGATTGTCAATTCCATGTCTGAAATGATTCAGATTATTCTAGGAAGGTGTATGGAGTTTAAAAACACAGTGGAGCACTTCCTGTATTACCACATGACATCACAAGGTGGAACCTTGTTTTCCGTTTGAGAGAAGAACTCAGCATATGCAGGATTTGTGTGTTAAAGTCAACTCCATGTATGTATGATGAGGAAATAGCATTAAAACTCAGAAAATAGTGTAATATGAGCCCATTAATCCTGATTATGGATAAAACTGTATGTAATTACTGGGCCTATCCACATGAGACAAATAAAAAAAAAAAGAATATCATTTAACTCTCATCCAGCTTGAGTCCTCTACCAGAGGCTTGTGAGCTTGAGAGTTCTGCACTTTCCTGGACTGAGATGTCTGATTTTTCTCCTGTGATCTGCTGTAGCCACTCCTCCAGTATATATATATATATATATATATATATATATATATATATATATATATATATATATATATATATATATATGTATGTATATATATATATATATATATATATATATATATATATATATATATATATATATATATATATATATATATATATATATATATATGTATATATATATATATATATATGAATACCCAAATTTCAGTGTCTCAGAAAATTAGAACATTGTATAAGTTCAATTTAAAAAAAGGATATTTTATACAGAAAATATCCTTTTCCTTGCTCATTTCTATGCACTGACCTGGTATATGACAAATAGAGGTCATATACCAGTGTGTTGGGTTTGACCTGGCAGAGCCGTAGCTAGCCAGCCATCCGTGTTCCCTACACGCAGATGCTTTGATGTGCCCCACCCCTGGGGGTGATTCCCTACGCACTGTGCATAATGTGTTTAATGGGAAGCTACGGTTCTGTCACCTGGTGTATGACCGAAGGAGGTCTGGTCAGTGTGTTGGGTCTGACCTAGTGTATGACCGATGGAAGACTGGTCAGCATGTATGGGACTCACCTGGTGTCTGACTGGTAGAAGAGGGTGACTGGTCACAGGAAATCGTCTCAGATCATGCAGTCCATTGCGTTTTTTGGGGAGTTTTTGGACCATGGAGGCGTTCAGAGAAAACACCAGAGGCTGGACTTGATCTCTTATTGGATTCTGAAAGAAAGGTGGGGGAGTACATTTTTTCTTTTTTTTTCTTTTGAAATAAGGCAGTATAATCACAACATATCAAATAAAAAATAACTTTGGCAAATACAAAAAAGAAAATTCTCTTTTGCCAAGGTTGCTTTTCCGCCCAGAAAACTGGGACTTTCACTGATTCTTTTATACAAAAACAAATTCATTTAACAGCTGAATTATAAGTTTATTTAAAATCACACCCTCCATTTCGATGTTGTTGGAAATTTTCCTCTGGGACAATGTCCTTATATTTATGTATTTTTTTACATGGCTAGAATTGTACTCAACTGCAGGTACAAGTAAAGGGTCCATATTACACTGTTTTCTGATCTATTATATAATGTAGTTTCCTCATGGCAAATAGACCTGCAGTTGTATTTTGTTTCATTCACAAAGGTTTAACACACAAACTCTGCATATTTAGGCTAAGGACATCTCTCAGACGAAAAACACTCTGTACAATCATGTGATTGTCACGTGCTACTGGAAGTGCTCCACTGTGTTTTTAAACTCCAGACACCTTCATTAGAATTAGTTTGGCAATTTCAGCCCTCGACTTGCCAATCTCTGCTGAACAAAAGGTAAAATGTAGCTGGTATTATAAAAACTACCACTTCATGACATCACAAAGTGGAATGGCATATTGGGCTTTGGAGATGTAGACAAACTAAAAATAAAGGGTTACTCAAACATGTGTGAATGAAACAAAACACAACTCCAGGTTTGTTTTTGATGAGGCAAAACATTCTAACATGACTAAAAGCTCACAAGAGTAAATTTTGCGTACTATAGGACCTTTAATGTGCAGTAATGTGAGTACTTGTAATCACTTTATTTCCATCTCTGAAAAGAGTGTGATTATATGGCTAAAGGCTAAAATTGTTTCGATAATGCTAAGACTTCTATCTGGTCAGTAGGAAATATAAATGTGTTTTGGAGCTGAGATGCAGTGGAGGCCTCTGCTCTCATGTGCTCTGTGTGCAGCTGACAGCTCTCATTACATTCTCCAGGTGTACGCTATAGAAACATGGACCATTGTTGTTGTTTTTTTGCGTTACAATTATATCATTATTTAAAAAAACAAACAAACAAAAAACAGTATAATTTAAAGGGCCCATATTGTGCTTTTTCTGATCTCTGTTACAATGTTGTTTCCTCATCCATAACATACAGCCATACAGCTTCATTAGAATCATTTGGATAATTTCAATTCTGGTATTGCCAATCTCTACTGAACTAAAGGTAAAAGGAGCTGTTAACTTGAAAACTACCACTACATGATATCACAAAGTAGAACAGAGCATTTTGAGCTTTAGAGATGTAGACAGACTAATAATAAAGGGTTATGTGTGAATGAAACAAAACACAAATTGAACAACATTCTAACACAGCTTAAAGAGTAGTCATCAGGATAATCATAATCATCAGGATATTTTAAACCTTGCCCCTCTGCTTAATACTGGCTTTTTCAAGTTCCTATATAACACAAAAGAGCTTTTAGCCATGTTATGTCATTATCTCATCAAAAACAGACCTGGAGTTGTGTTTTGTTTCATTCACACAATAGTAATAATAAAAAGATTACTCAAAGCTCAAAATGCTCTATTCCATTTTGTGATGTCACAAAGCAGTAGTTTTAAAGTTAACAGCTACCTTTAGTTCAGTAGAGATTGGAAATTCCTGGGCTGAAATCATTCAAATGATTCTAGCAAAGGTATGGAATTTAAAACCACAGTGGGGCACTTCCTGTATTATCACATGACATCACAAGGTGGAACGGAATGTTTTCTGTTTGAGAGAAGAACTCTCTTAAATAGTATAGTATAGTACAGTAATAGCTGAACTTAAATAGTATTTGAGATTTACAACAGGCCAAGGTAACTTGTAATACAATAGAGTTCTCCAGACTTAAGAATGTGAGGTGATAGTGTTGTGTGTGTCCATACCAGGAGTCCAGCTCTGAGAGTGCGGCAATGGGCTGTGGGCATGGACAGGGACGACCACATGTGGCTCTGTCCACTGCTCAAGAAGCCAATGCGTGCCTTCACACTGGTCACATCTGCACTCACCCAGAACTGCACCGCTACAGCACAGGAGAGATGCTGTTAGCTCTGTCTTAGCTTAATGTTAATGTTTGGTTTTCTGAGTAGCACCAGACTATATCAGGCCTAAACAAGGGCTGAATATGGTCTAAAATGAGACTAAAAGAGGTCTAATTCTAATCATGAATCATAATGTCTCTGCAGAGGGCCTCGCATGGGTAAGTGATTTATTCGTTTTTAATTATTTACTGTGTATATGACAAGTTTTCATGTTTTCCTATTAGTTTGGTGGGATAATAAATATCTATCACAGTTTTACAACAGTCAAGTGTCAGTTTGTGAAGAAAAAAATAACAGGGCAACGTAAAAGGAATCCTTACACAAATGCAGAGGCAATTGACCTAAGACAGACTGTAAACTAAAGTCTTATATTTTGTGTTTGTATATTAATTCTCAAATAAAGTGGACATGAGACATTCTTAGCTCTTGTTTATAGCATTACCTCTACACAAGTTACATTTGCTGTCCAACAAGGGAAAAAGAACTGACAGAATTAGTATTTTTTAGTAAAATCTTTAATTTTAGAAATACAACCTTATGTGTACAAATGCCAAAAAATGCATATTTTTAGGGAAAATAAATAGAAATAATAGGGATAGTCGAATCAGGAAATACTAATATAAAATATTGGATATAAAATATGTTCCAGAGGTTGTCTGAGGTCAAGAATACGCGCTTCTCCAATTCTTTGCAAAAAGCAGAAAGCGCATCTTTTCAGACAAAACATGAATAATTGCTAACAAGATAGCAAGGGTAAAAGAAGGTATATCATACCTTCTGCGTTTTCATTTTGCCAAAACAATATTGTTTTATTATCATAGCATCTCAGCTGGCTGCTGTGTTTTGGCTAAGACTCAGTACTCCACAGAGCTATTAGAAAGTTAAGTGTATTAACATTGTAATATCAGTTTAGCTTTCCCAGGTTATGGAGAAAAGGCATTTGGGAAAAATCTATAGATGAAGCTTGATACAGTTAAATAAAACATTTTAATTAGATTGTAGATTAAACATTAAATTGTTTTGGTTGTATCTCCTCTGAATGTAAAATGAAGGTCAGAGCAAATACGCTTTTATAGTGGTTACCATTGAGTTTGTTTTATGAATGCTCTGGAAAAGCAAAATACAAGGTACTCTCAGAGAGCAGAGTACCTCTCAGTTACAGCCCATTTTATATGTCCTCATTTGTTCTGCTTAATGTTGTGCTCCCATTGCCTCATGTGACATCAGTGTGTGGTCTTTAATCCTGAGCCAAGGACACACAAAGACAGGCAGAGGAGATAAACCACAGTATGTCATCGTCATGTGATTTAGCACCAGCAGAGGGCGAGGGGACAAACAGAACACACTGTCATCCATCCATCAGCGATACCAACCAGCACCAGCACCATCTCCAGCTCTGCTGCCTCTGCTTATCTTAACTTTAAACAAGTGATTTATTTTAGATTTAATAGAGCTCCTGTTAGGGAGCCACTGTCAAAACCAGAAGCTAAAATATAAAAAACTGAATATAATCCAATCTCTTTGCAGCTTCCATTCACCAGGCACATTGTCCTTAATGTATTCAAATTAGTATGTTTCTGTACTGTGTTAAATATAGAATAACTTACATATTTTTAACATGAAATTACTTTTGAGTTTTATTTTCATTGTTTTGTAATAATTGTGAATGGTTTTAATTAACCTGATTCTTATCTTGATTTCATGGTGGTGGTTATGAATTTCTCTGTGAAATAGGGCTGTCAAAAGTATTGAAAATCAGATAGTAATCAAGACTCAAACTATATTAATTTGAGCAAGTATCAATACTAAAAATCACAGGACAGAAAAAGAACCTTTCCTGAATAGCTTTAGAATGATCTTGAGCTGTATCAAGCTGTCTATGTGCTCTATCAAGTATAAGAGCACATAGACTAGTATAACCCTTCAGAATCTACCTGGACGACTGAGGGACTACACATATATAAGACTTCATGGTAATATAAAAAAGTATTACCATTTAATGTTAAAAATGACAATGTACTGTCTAAATATATATATATATTTTTTTATTGTTTTTTATTATCATCATGGTATCGGAATCTGAATCAAGTCTATCCCTTAATATTGAAATACAGTTTAAAATGTTAGTATTGTAACAAACCTATGCCAAACCACATGCTAAGCTAATGTCCTGTATTTGGATAAGGTCAGATGAGGACAGTATGTGTAAAAACGAAGCACAACTCACTGATGTTGTCTTCGTCACTGCTCCCTCCAGATCTGAACGTGTATGAAAAGCACACCTTCACACGTATGCTGCAGGAGGGAGATGGGAGGACAGGAGAAGAGAAGGACAGAGGAGGAGAGGGGGAGGAGACAGAAGGAGAGAAGGAGGAGAGAGGAGGAGGAGAGAGGAGGATAGGAGGAGGACCAGAAAGAGGAGGAGAGAGGAGGAGAAAGTTTTTTTCATATTTTAAAGTACAGCACCAGATTAGTTCTGTATACCTGTATGCTATAGTATATGTGGGTATCTACCATATACTTGTGAACACAAATTTCACTTTAGGACCAAGAACCTTTGTTTTATGTAGTAATTACAGAGCTATTAATTATAAAGCATTTACACTCCATCTGCATTTTGATCATTTAAATGCAAATTCTGTCATTGAATTCTGACCTGTCCTCTACCCTAGTAGTAATGTATGGGCTGTCATCATCTCAAAAAGCTCTATAAATCCAGTGCAATATTATTATTATTAATTAATTAATGCAGTGGGCAGGGATAGGGGATATCATTATTACTCCATGTTTTACATAATATGTTCTCCGGCATGAGAATCAATACTTTTCAATACTTTGTCAGTATCAATATTTTGGTGTAGACCTGCCCATCAATATAAAAAGTGACGTCTAGTGACATCTGTACTGTGAGTTGGGTATATAGTGATCTCTGTACTGTGAATTGGGTATATAATGATGTCTGTACTGTGATTTGTGATAGTGATGTCTGTACTGTGAGTTGTGATAGTGACGTCTGTACTGTGAATTGGGTATATAATTATGTCTGTACTGTGAGTTGTGATAGTGACGTCTGTACTGTGAGTTGGGTATATAGTGGTATCTGTACTGTGAGTTGGGCATATAGTGATCTCTTTACTGTGAATTGGGTATGTAATGATGTCTGTACAGTGAGTTGTGATAGTGACGTCTGACTGTAAGTGTACTGCTGTGTTCTGACCAGGATTTGCAGTCACTTGGATCCACCATGTCAGGGCTCACTCGGAGACTCTGGGTCAGCTCCACCACAGGACGAGAGCTAACCAGAAAACAAAGTATTAGCGTACATTCAGATAACCAAATCTGTTTTATTACCATGGTTGACTGAGTCATAATTATTTCAGCGTCTGACTTTAGAGTTCAGTTAGAAGGCCATTAGATAAAGTCATGGCAAAAATGTAGTCAGTGCATATCATATCCACATAGACCTAGATTATCAACTGAAGGCACTGTACCCACATACCACATTGATCGCTTTATTATTGAAGCGTGTAAACCAAAACATGAACAATATGTCAATTGAAGGCACTGTACCCAATGTTAACACAAAACATGCAGCTATCAATTGAAGGCACTGTACCCATGTTTTCTCCATGTACTGGAGCAAAATGCCCCAGTACAGATATACAGTATTGTATAAGTAGGTCTTAAGGTCAAAATACTATATGTCCGCTGCATGCTGTCTGCATCTTATAAACAAGTGTCCGATAATCAAGAAGTGCATGTTAGCAATAGTGATTAGTTGTTGTTAGCATTAATGTGATGACAAAACTTCCTACTGGTGTCTGAGAGTTGTGAAAAGCACTTATAAACTCATTGAGGTGAATAATTAGGATGCTCAGAATGCATAAGGTAAATGTAAAAGAACTTTGGACCACTGCAAACCATTTAAAATAAAAAAATCTGGCACAATGTTTAAAGACATATTGTGCTTTTGTCTGCTATACAGTTAGAATCTATGACAGAATTATAATTTTATTTTTTTGATCTGAAATTACTTATAAAAGTTAAAATTCAGATGTAGTGTAGTAGTGAGGCTAAAGATCAGACTTGCACAAAGCTGAGCAGTCCATAGGAGGTCTGTGTATCTGGACTAAAATGATGACTACACCCAGAGTCCTACCGCAGCAGCACCACAGAGTCATCCAAAGAGCCAATCAGGAGGTCTGGGTGCTGGTTCTGGTCCACATCCTGAGCAGGTGCCAAAGAAAAGCCAAAGGTCCTGAAGAGAGGTGAGATACTGCTCCCCTGGATCACCTGGACACCAGCACAGAGGAGCAGTCATGAGAGAGAGAAGGAAGAGAGCGGGAGATGGGGACAAAGAGGGGGATCAGGGGAGAGAGAAGGCATAATAATAATAATGGATCGGATTTAGGTATATAGTACTTTTTTGGACACTCAAACGTGCTTTACATAGCATTATTCATTCATTCCACATTCTGTGGTGGTAAGCTGCTATAGTAACCACAGCTGCCCTGGGACAGACTGACAGAAGTGAGACTGCCAATCTGTGCCATGGGCCCCTCCGACCACCACCAGCAGGGAACTACATTCAAATATTGACCTCCCCTAAAGCTTTCAGACCTGACTTTGAGACCATTAAAAGAGTAGCCATGAATCCTTTGGCACAAAACTTAAAGCCTTTTCTTCCAATCAATAATGCTATGCTATGTCATTTACAATTTACTGCAAAAGGAAATAAACATGAGTATTACTTATTTACAAGAAAAAACTGTTGCAGCCAGATGTAAGAGCCAAAAGACAGGACATCAGTTGACAGTGTGCGCTGGTTTTACCTGAGAAGGCTGAGGGGGGACACCACTGGGTCCACTATTAAAGATCATCACACTCCCAGTACCATGAAACGGAGCTCCCACCACAAAATCTAGAGGAAAAAGAGATAGAGTGTGTGTGTTAGTGTGTGTATAAATGGGTGTTTGTATGTGTGAGTGTGAAAAAAACAGCTCAGATTTTTCGATTGCAGTTAAACTGACAGTGAAAAAGCACATAGGTTTGTGTTTAAGAGGACTCTACCCTGGAATCCATCTTGGTCCAGGTCTCCGGCTGCACACAGAGCCATCCCAAAGGCTGAGTGCTGAGGGCCTCTGAGCACCAGAGTGGGCCTGGAGTCAAACCTGCCTCCAGTGTTAAGGTACAGGTACACGGCCCCGCCCACCTCCTGCTCCCTCTGAAAGAAGAAGGGTGCTCCCACCAGCAGATCGTTCCACCTGAATGCAAACACATGCCACCGAAGAGCATAAGCCAAAAGGATTCTGTCACCTGGACACAAGTTGAGTAGTGAATACATTTGGCCACTCACCTAAGCAGCTTCTTCAGTTCTGACAGGGCTCTGGTAAGTGACTTGAAGCTGGGGTATACCATTTTCACACCATGGAATGAGTGAGGCCCTGTACCTTCATGTATTTGAGCTAAATTTGCCTTGGCCTAGCAGCTCTTAAGGTCAAATAATGTCCACTGTGCACTGTTTGAGTCCAATTAGAGCTGTTAGAAATACCGTGATAGCAAAATCTCTTGCCTTAGCACAGCTCTAGTTGTCAAAAGTGCTTATAAACTCATTGTGGTGATTAATTAGGATGCTCGTGCATAAGGTAAGTAAGAAATAACTAGAGACTAATGCAGAGCATTTAAATGAATTAGTTCTGTTTTTAAGAGATTAAAAATCAGGTACAGCACCTTTAAAACTAACTTTTCCATAGCTCTCACAAATTCTTTACTGTTCATATCCACATGCATTCATTTCCAGGCGCCTGCACCACTTCAGACAGCGAAGTTCAGCTGTAGTGGACTTACTTCTGGGTTGGTAAGAAATAAATATAATTTCTTATTAGCTGCATTGTTACAGTCACATAGTGCTGCTTTATTTTAAAAGGTTCTCCTGCTTTAAATGTCTAAAGGGAGGAGCCAACTACACTGAAACTAACATACCCTAGTTTTTTATGACAGTTTACACCTTAGGGTGAATTGCTGGGGTACAAATGGCAGGATATGAACTATTTACAGTAAACAGAAAAGATTAAAAAAATAAAATAAAAAAAAGGCGGTGGTGTTACTCTGTATGTGGGCTCAGCCCTAATTTGTAAACGTGTTGAAAACAAATCAATAACTATGGAAAATATATGTTATTATTGAAAGATGTACAAGTCACATACAAAACAAAACTCAGAACAAAGGAATCTAAAATTGAATACAAAAAGTATAAGAATAAATTGATAAGCATCCTGAAAAACTGAAAAAAGGACTACTTTCATAAATGATTTGAAGCGCAAACTGAAAATATAAAGGGAACATGGAAAGAGAAAAATAGTATTATGAAAAAAAAGACAAAAAAACATTAACTTCCAAATGACCTTACATATAATAATACCAGACTCGAAACTGTAAAAGAAATTGTAGATGGGTTCAATCACTATTTTGTTATGATTCTCCCATGTGATGCAATGTGGATTCAGAAAAAATTGTTCAACCTCAAATACAGTGTAGGTATTTTCATTGACCTTAAGAAGGCTTTTGATACCGTCAATCATAATTTCCTATTGCAAAAATGAGAAAAGTATGGATTTCGAGGACCTTGCGCATGCTTGGTTACAAAGCTATCCACAAAATAGAGACCAATATGTGAAGATAAATAATAAAAAAGTAAATGATGGAATTCCACAGGGTTTGATGCTCGGGCTAAAACTGTTTATTATTCATGATTTGTGTACCATGTTGAAATTGTTAAATTATGCCCTCTTTGCAGACGATATCACTCTCAACTGCTCAGGTGAAGACCAAAAGCAGCTTGTAGAATTGGTGGAGAGGGAGCTGCATACAATGACGGTATGGTTTGATATTAATAAATTGTCAAGGGGTGGACCTCTGGAACAACTGTACATAAGAAGTTAAATTTTGTACTACTCTCTTCCACTTTAAAAAGAAGTTTAAATGTTTAACACTGGGCAGATACGTTCATTATGATACTTAGTCTGTGCTATATTTTACTGTACCTTGCTGTACAGTTACTGTCTTGTGTGTTTCCTTTTGCTATATTCATATGAACTGGAATAATGTCAGAATATACCTGTGACTAAAATAAACAAATCCATTAATCAGATCAATGGACTTAATACCTGATCCTCCTTACTGTAAATCACTAGGACATGTTACTTTCAGAGTAGTTCGCTCCATCCTTCAGACTGATATTTTGAGCAGTTACTATTGT
>CM057101.1:830000-970000 GCA_029959045.1 Taenioides sp. WSHXM2023
GGTAATTTCACGTAAACATTATACATTTCATATTATCTTAAATGGTGCTGATAGTTATTGTTTTGGACAATAAATATCACCGACTAAACTGGGTGGATTGTATTTCAGTCGGACAAGCCGAAACGTCCTCAACCTAATCTACCAACCCAGTCTAGTTGGCGATATAAACCTCACTACGGTGGTTAATGTCCAGACCTAAAAACGTATTAGCTAATGGATTGCATTCATGTGACATCACAACATTTTAAACTGCCTGTATCATTGAATAGTGAATATTTTTTCTCAGTGTAATCTTAGTGGTTTCTTTACTTAACGTTACTTATTTTGTGTCCTAGGTAAAAAGAGTGACAACCCGCTTTCACCTGACTACATCCCATCGGTTTTCAAGTATGTGCCGTCACCCGTGAAAAGTGCTAGATTACTCACTGAATATTGACTAATTATCCATTTTCCAACTGGATCTTGTCCCACGTGGTTTATCGGCTTGTATTTGAAATTCACTTTAGATATATTGTCTAAGATTTGGGTTCGTAATTTTGGTTGTTATTTTGTTAGTAATTCCATCCAGTGCTGGCACACGCACGGTGTATGCATAGTTAGGGTGTGTTTAGTTGATAAAAGTATGAAAATATGCTATGTTTTGGTGCTATGATTTCTCATGATTGTTCAGGTATGTTTTGACATGTTGGTAGTATTTTATTTTTACATTCAGAAGTTGATCTCATTACATTTATTTCCATCTACTTATATAGGTACACAGAAACTTGTAGTGCATTTTAATGCATTTGAAATGTAGTTAACTTTTTCTGTTGTAAATCAGCCTTCAGCAATATATTTTGGTAACATTTTTTGTACATTGTAATTAAGAACCACCCTTGAACATTATATTTTGATAATATGTGTGTACATGAATTCAAGTATTATCAATAAATGTTGCAATACTGCAACAAAACCTACATGCACTGTTCACTTGTGATTACTTTCCATAAAGTATGCAATTTAGTAGTACAATATATACAGTATATAAAAAGCCTAATTAATAGTTGGGTAGACGTTGGGCCAACGTCTATCCAACCGTCTTTTGATGACGTTGGCCCAACCACTTGCCAATGAGCAAAATGACGTCGGCCCAACGTCAACTGCTAACGTTGGCCCAACGTATACACATACGTTGGCCCAACGTCCACACATACGTTGGCCCGACGTAGGGCCAACGTCTGAAACTGACCTATTGAATGTTGGCAAGGCGTTGGACCAACGTCTAGCCAACCGTCTTTTGATGATGTTGGCCCAACCACTTGCCAATGAGCAAAATGACGTCGGCCCAACGTCAACTGCCAACGTTGGCCCAACGTATACACATACGTTGGCCCAACGTTGGCATGTTATCAGGGATGTGGTACACAACCATATCCCGGAGCCGTCTTTGCGATCAGACATTTAAAATTGCTATACGATTCTCCACGTATCTGTGGTGTGCACTTTTTGTGGTGTGTTAAAAAATCATTTAAGACTGAAAAATCCTGTAGTGTGGGGCAGCTACACTAGAATAGATTATGACTGAAAAACTGATGGGAAAATGTTAAAACACTCAAAGATGCATCACTCTGCCAAAAAACAGCCCATTTGCTTGAAAATGAAACAAAAATGTGCCTAGATGTAACTATAGGTTCAATATTTGTTGATAGAATGGACCCTTTTCACAGCACTGCCTGGCTTCCTTACCCATTCATTACGCTTCTTTCAAAAACTGAGCAGCCACAGGGGTTGAGGGGATGTTGTCCATATAGTATCAGTATCACTTTTTGTGGGTAGCACATCACCTGCATGATTCCATGGAAACAGAAAGATTGATATAGCCAAAGAAACAACATTTCCATGGAAACAAGCAGGACACAGCCCTCCTCTAGGACAAATAGACCTTTTTCACAATGGCCGGCGCTGTTGGGTGGTGAAACTTCTGGTTAATGGTTTTCTGTGGCATGTGGAAATGTCTTGCGTATTCTCCACCAGCTTCATAAATCTTCCCCATTACCAAATCTTCAACCAACAAGATCCACAAATAATATAAATTCTTTCATCAAGAATTTATCCACAACTATCAAGGTAAGAAAGGCGAAAGTTTAAAGGCTAACAACTACTAGCATTAGTGAACTATGAGTAAAATTAACGTTATGGTAATGAATAAAGCATAAGTAGCTTGTTAACTCAGACTGAATCTAGAATTAAAATTAAAAATAGATTTCATAGATATTAGCACAGATAGATTTTAGATATTAGATAGATTTAGATATTAGCACAGATAGATTTGTGCAGTTTGAATGCTAGAGATGTTCACAGATTATATGTCTAGCATTGGAATTGCACAAATCTATCTCAAGAATACGCAAGACATTTCCACAGACATTTTGCCATAGAAAACCATTAACCAGAAGTTCCGCAACCCTACAGAGCGGCACTTCCGGCCATTGTGAAAAAGGTCCATAAGAGTCAGGTTTGTTGAGCTGCAAGTTCGCTCACAGTAAGGACGCATGCTCATCTATGCCCATCCATCCATCCATTTTCTCCTGCTTAATCCGGCTGGGTCGCGGGGGCAGCACGCTGCCCATTACTCTGTGCACCAGACCCAGACCCCTATGACCATGGGGAGGAAACATGCAAACTCCACACAGAAAGGCCCGGGTGACCCAGGGATCAATCCCGTAACCTTCTTGCTGTGAGGCATGAGTGTTGCCACTCAGCCACCGTGCCGATGCTCATCTATGTTATTTCCAAAATATATACACAAATAAATGAATAAATAAATAAATAAATAAATATTGTGTATAGTCTTTTTTACTGAAATGTTTTATACTGTGGCTTGAACTCCAAAGTACGTAAAATTAGAATTTTTATGCCAACAGATTTTGTTTACTCTAATACTAAAGAAAATCCCCTCTCTGAATGTTTTGGTATTTAATATGTCAACAAAATAAAGCAAGACATTTATCAGATTTATACACCCCAAATGTGAGCAATTTTCGCTTTTTAACACATAAAATGCCTTATTTTTATATAAAAACTTACATAATAAAAATTAAAAAATACATTTTTCAACTACTGGTGGATACTGCAGCAGGGAGCTCTGAGCTGAGAGGTGTACTTAAGTGCAGCTAGTGGTAATAGCATGCTAGCAGCTTAGGTCCCTCACCAATGTAGATGTTCCTCTGCTGCATGTTTGTGAAGGTGGTCTTCTTTGTGTCGAACATGACCTCAGGATTCATCCACAGTACATGGACATTGCCTGCAGAGACCTAAGAGTAAGTATAGCCAACCAATAAAGCGTGTGTGTGAGAGGGCTAGAGCTGGACTGGTTTAGGATAGGCCTGTGCATTGTTCTATGGTGGTACCTTGCCAGTCGAAGCTTCCTGGAGAGCCCACAATGATCTCCGTTTGAGAAATGGCTGCAGACATCCCTACAGTGCACATGACCTCACCGCTCACATCGCCCAAGTGACTACAGCCAATTACAGGTCATGGGACAGGAGAGCACCAGCCATCACCAATCAGACCATGGAAAGTAGAGAACATGATACATGTAAATGGTTAATTGTGGTTTCCATGGTACGCTAAATTGAAGATTTGAATTTAGAAAACATCATGTCATGTAAAAATGTATCTTATTTGCATTACTTATAAGTACCATTGGTCTGCTCAACCAAGAGTAGAACTTGTTTACCTGCAGACATGGTTGTTTTTTCACTTCTGGACCTGGTCAGGGTCACTTGCTTGGGTCACTTATATGCAGCCCTGGTTTGGGTTCTTACCATGTTGGGTTCTGCTTGGGTCATTGTTGAACCTTTTACAGTTTTTTGCAGTGTCTGTTGAACTACAGACCTGGGTTCTGCTTGGGTCACTGGTTAGTCCTTTACCTGCAGACCTGGTCAGGATTCTGCCAGTGAGCGTCTGAGTCGTTGTACTTCAGGTCATTGCCCCGGACGTAGCAGCGGCCGGTCATGTGTCGGAGCCTGTACGCGCCGTAGAGTTTGGCAAAACGATGGCCACATGCCTGTAACGTCAAAAATACACTCGCTATTCAACATGTAAACAGAGTGTAAAGTTGAGGATATGGGCATACCAACACTCGTCCTCCGGGTGGACCCTGACTGGCCACAGAGACACCGATCCACATGTCCTCAATCAGGTCCTCAGACAGGAGTTGCTCTGTTGAACACATTTTAGATGACACACCTTTCCAGGTAAAGCAATAACATCTTCATGGAGACAAACATGTGGTAGATCCTCTGCCACAAAAGTTAAAGTGTACCTTTAAGTGAAGAAACTATTTAAGATTGTTTTGTACAAACAAGGTTTAAGGTATACTTTATTAATCCCTTGTAAGGGATACTCATTATCTGCATTGGACCCAGTCCCACTGGGGCAAACTGTCAGGAGCAGTGAGCTGTTGCCATACAGTCCTCAAAGACCCACTGCCAGATCTTGACCTGGCTTGGTCAGGACTACATTAGCTGGAGAATTTGACCATGTTTTAGGTTAAAAATATTCAAACCAAGATAATGGCCTGTTTACCTTTTAATTTTTTTTTTTTTTATTTTATTTTTTTTAAGTGTATGTGTATGTAGACCCATTTTTATATTTTGTTCAACTTCATAGTAAAAAATATTCTGAGAAAATGTTTTCTGTATGAGGGCTGTAGATGAACATAACTGATATTTTTCACCTATTACATTTTCAGATCAATCACGCTTCACATGCTAGACAACACAGGGTCCAACATGCATGTGTGCAAGCTAACATAACAGCTGTGAATAATCACTCTTAGCAGACTAGTGTCTCCTTTAAATTAGTGAATAAGAAAGTAGTATCAAATTAAGTACATAAAGTTTCTTTAGAGTTTTTTTTAAATGTAAACGTAATATATTGGATTTCCTGTATCTTTCTCTGGCCTTGCACATGTTAAATTTGGTTTGGTGTTTTAAGTGCAGATAGCGCTCCTCCTTAATGTGTCTGGACCTGGTGCTGCCCTCCCTCTGATAAGACGATGTCTGCTTTCTCTCACTCACTATAGGCCTGTGATCATGTAGCTGTCTGTCAGTGCACGGCTCATCTGTCTTTGAAAAAACATTGATATCAACTGGTTTATCAGTGTAAATATGTTGTAAATTCCATGCAGTTGTAATTTGGAAGTGTATTGTAGCTTAGGTGAAAAACTAACTCTCACTCTTATGTGAATTCACTGTTCTAATTATTTTAACTATGTTTCATAAAAATACTGGTCATAGTGGTTTAGTAATAATTTTATAAATGCACTTTTTTGGATAGACACTTTATTTATCCTAAAGGAAATTCAAATTTCTGCACCATATTGTGATCTCATCACTGGTTGTAGATGTACGGTGAGGGGCCATATTAGTTTTCATTTCACTCAGTTTAATCCCAGCCGCTTCACACTCGGCTGCAAACCGCCCCATTGCACGTCGAAGGTCCTTTGTCTGATGAAGCCATCAGGACAACCACCTCAGTGACTTCAGCCAGGATGGATGAGTCCACCTCCGAGTCCCCAGCCTCTGCTTCCTCCTCAGAAGACGTGATCCCTGATAACATGACGACGTCATGCCAACGTTGGCCCAACATATGTGTATACGTTGGGCCAACGTTGGCAGTTGACGTTGGGCCGACGTCATTTTGCTCATTGGCAAGTGGTTGGGCCAACGTCATCAAAAGACGGTTGGATAGACGTTGGTCCAACGTCTTGCCAACATTCAATAGGTCAGTTTCAGACGTTGGCCCTACATCGGGCCAACGTATGTGTGGACGTTGGGCCAACGTTGGCAGTTGACGTTGGGCCAACGTCATTTTGCTCATTGGCAAGTGGTTGGGCCAACGTCATCAAAAGACGGTTGGCTAGACGTTGGCAGTTGACATTGGGCCAACATTAGCAGTTGATGTTGGGCTGACGTCATTTTGCTCATTGGCAAGTGGTTGGGCCAACGTCATCAAAAGACGGTTGGCTAGACGTTGGCAGTTGACGTTGGGCCAACGTTAGCAGTTGACGTTGGGCCGACGTCATTTTGCTTATTGGCAAGTGGTTGGGCCAACGTCATCAAAAGACGGTTGGCTAGACGTTGGCAGTTGACGTTGGGCCAACGTTAGCAGTTGACGTTGGGCCGACGTCATTTTGCTCATTGGCAAGTGGTTGGGCCAACGTCATCAAAAGACGGTTGGCTAGACGTTGGCAGTTGACGTTGGGCCAACGTTAGCAGTTGATGTTGGGCCGACGTCATTTTGCTCATTGGCAAGTGGTTGGGCCAACGTCATCAAAAGACGGTTGGCTAGACGTTGGCAGTTGACGTTGGGCCAACGTTAGCAGTTGATGTTGGGCCGACGTCATTTTGCTCATTGGCAAGTGGTTGGGCCAACGTCATCAAAAGACGGTTGGATAGACGTTGGCCCAACGTCTACCCAACTATTAATTAGGCTTTTTATATACTGTATATATTGTACTACTAAATTGCATACTTTATGGAAAGTAATCACAGGTGAACAGTGCATGTAGGTTTTGTTGCAGTATTGCAACATTTATTGATAATACTTGAATTCATGTACACACATATTATCAAAATATAATGTTCAAGGGTGGTTCTTAATTACAATGTACAAAAAATGTTACCAAAATATATTGCTGAAGGCTGATTTACAACAGAAAAAGTTAACTACATTTCAAATGCATTAAAATGCACTACAAGTTTCTGTGTACCTATATAAGTAGATGGAAATAAATGTAATGAGATCAACTTCTGAATGTAAAAATAAAATACTACCAACATGTCAAAACATACCTGAACAATCATGAGAAATCATAGCACCAAAACATAGCATATTTTCATACTTTTATCAACTAAACACACCCTAACTATGCATACACCGTGCGTGTGCCAGCACTGGATGGAATTACTAACAAAATAACAACCAAAATTACGAACCCAAATCTTAGACAATATATCTAAAGTGAATTTCAAATACAAGCCGATAAACCACGTGGGACAAAATCCAGTTGGGAAATGGATAATTAGTCAATATTCAGTGAGTAATCTAGCACTTTTCACGGGTGACGGCACATACTTGAAAACCGATGGGATGTAGTCAGGTGAAAGCGGGTTGTCACTCTTTTTACCTAGGACACAAAATAAGTAACGTTAAGTAAAGAAACCACTAAGATTACACTGAGAAAAAATATTCACTATTCAATGATACAGGCAGTTTAAAATGTTGTGATGTCACATGAATGCAACCCATTAGCTAATACGTTTTTAGGTCTGGACATTAACCACCGCAGTGAGGTTTATATCGCCAACTAGACTGGGTTGGTAGATT
This sequence comes from Taenioides sp. WSHXM2023, assembly GCA_029959045.1. Classification (NCBI taxonomy): domain Eukaryota; kingdom Metazoa; phylum Chordata; class Actinopteri; order Gobiiformes; family Gobiidae; genus Taenioides; species Taenioides sp. WSHXM2023. The sequence continues at coordinate 837,375 of CM057101.1, forward strand.
AGGTTGAGGACGTTTCGGCTCGTCCGACTGAAATACAATCCACCCAGTTTAGTCGGTGATATTTACTGTCCAAAACAATAACTATCAGCACCATTTAAGATAATATTAAATGTATAATGTTTACGTGAAATTACCTGATATGAAATGGTCACTGCACAAGCGAAATCCATTAGGTGACGGGTTCCAACGCTCGGTTTTCTTCAGCGCGCTTCTTGCCCGTTTTATCGCAGAAATCCATTTTCCCCTCCGAGCTGGATCTTTGGGAATGCAATAAAAGGCTTTATCTTTAACTTGTCCTCGGTGGTTTGTACATCCAGGGGCACAGCATGAGTCTACCATCGTTGTAAGCTGGAAGTTTTGTAGGCTAGTTAGTTAGTTTGTTTACAATAATTCCTGCCAAGATGGCGCCCGGTGGTGCATGCTGGGATAGCGTGACATCATCTCCCGGAGCTCTATTGAAACGAATTGTCATTACAAACGTCGGCTCGACGGTCGCGCCAACGTCGTTAACCTGTGTCAGATATGACGGAATACCGAAAAATCGCGAACTTCAAACAACGTCGGTTCGACGTTGTGTTGCGTCGTGTAGACGTCGGCTCGACGTCTAAGATTATACGTCGGCAACGCCGACGTCGGCAAGACGGATCAATGTTTTCAGGGATGGTGGGATTGAGAAGATCCTCAAAGTATTCCTTCCACCATCCGACAACATCCCCAGTCGAGGTCAACAGCTCTCCACCCGCACTGTAAACAATGTTGGTGAAGCACTGTTTCCCCCTCCTGAGGCATCGGATGGTTTGCCAGAATTTCTTTTAAGCCGTCCAATAGTCCTCCTCTATGGCCTCTCCGAACTCCTCCCAACCCCAAGCTTTTGCCTCTACTTCCACCCGGGCTGCAGCACGCTTGGCCTGCCGGTACCTGTTAGCTGCCTCAGGAGTCCCACAAGCCAACAAGGCCCGATAGGACTCCTTCTTCAGCCTGACGGCATCCCTTACTTCCAGTGTCCACCACCGCATTCGGGGAATGCCGCCGTGACAGGCACCGCAGACCTTATGACCACAGCTTTGAGTGGCCGCATCGACAATAGAGGCTGAGAACAAAGCTCATTCGGACTCCATGTCCCCAGCCTTCCCCAGAATCTGGGAGAAGCTCTCCCGGAGGTGTGAGTTGAAGGTCCCCCTGACAGAGGGCTCTGCCAGACATTCCCAACAGACCTTCACTATACGCTTGGGCCTGCCAGGTCTTTCCGGCTTTCTCCTCTGCCAGCAGACCCATCTCACAACCAGGTGGTGATTGGTTGACAGCTCTGCCCCTCTCTTTTCACCCGAGTGTCCAAGACACGCGGCCGGAGGTCAGATGACAAGACAACAAAGTCAATCATTGACCTCCGGCCTAGGGTGTCCTGGTGCCACGTGCACTGATGAACACCCTTGTGCTCGAACATAGTATTTGTTATGGACAAACCGTGACTAGCACAGAAGTCTAATAACAGGACACCGCTCGGGTTCAGATCAGGCCGTTCCTCCTGATCACCCCTCTCCAGGTGACATTGTCGTTGCCCACGTGGGCGTTGAAGTCCCCCAGTAGAACAACGGAGTCCCTGGTTGGTGTACTGTCCAGTACCTCTCCCAGGGACTCCAAGCAGGCTGGATACTTTACACTGCTGTTCAACCCGTAGGCCGACACAACAGTGAGAGACCTGTCCCCGACTTGAAGGCGCAGGGACGCAACCCTCTCGTTCACTGGGGTGAACTCCAACACACGGCGGCTGAGCTGTGGGGCAATGAGCAGACCCACACCTGCCCACCGCCGCTCCCCGCGGGCAACGCTAAAAAAAAGGAGCGTCCAGCCCCCCTCAAAGAGTTGGGTTCCAGAGCCCAAACTGTGCGTGGAGGTGAGGCCGACTATATCTAGTCGGTAATGCTCGACCTCCCGCACAAACTCAGGCTCCTTCCCTCCCAGTGAGGTGACATTCCATGTCCCCAGAGCTAGTCTCCATGTCCGGAGATCTGGTCGTCGAGGGCCCTGCCTTCGACTGCCACCCAGATCTCCCTGCACCAGCCCCTTATGGATCCTCCTTATGGGTGTTTGGTCCACGGGAGGACGGCCCCATGTCGCTCCTTCAGGCTGTGAAGGAGACAGCATAGCAGCTCCCTGCTTAGACTGCTGTCCCCGCGACCCGGCTCCAGATAAGCGGAAGAAAATGGATGGATGGCACATATTATATTGTCATGGAACATTGCATTTCATTCTATCATGCAGCCCTTCACACAAGTGAAGCAGACACACCAATGCAGCTGGATATTTATCTGAATAATTTATCCCTATATGTATATTAGTTCATATTTCAGACTTTACTCAAACCACATGTGCACTATCACTTTTTGTGCAAGACTGGATTACACATGCTTGTCTCTATGGAAATTGTTATAGCTTTGCCCGGAATGTTGCCCCAGTGGCATTAAAGAATGGGTCAAATGCAGAGGACACATTTCCTCACAGGAAAGGCTAACCTTAACCATGGAGAGGTGGTGCACCCTCCACCAGAAAGTTGAACATGGTGCACCCTGGACTAGAAAAAATGTGCCCTGTACGCTGATCCTTGACATTAAAACAAAGACCCAAATCTATTCTTATTGTATTTTTTGTTATATAAATGCAATATTATTCCCAAAATGTGCAGCACTAGTTAAATATAGTTAATGTATTGTTCCCATATCAAAAACTTGCTTGAAGAGGTTTGAGATGTCATCCATGCATGTATGAGTAATTTATTGATCTCTCCTGGGGTCTATTCAAACCCTTGTTATGGTTAGCTGTAAGATTCTGTGCAAGGCTCCACTGACAAGCCTACATCATCCATGCTCACACCATAAATATACAAAAAAGATTATACTAAACTGCACACAGCAACTTGTGTTGTGATAGCGCCCTGAAGGGTGTGTGGTTTAACACAGAAAGCAAAGGGAGGGTAAACTCAGTGTCAAAAACAAAAGTGAAACTTATACATGTTAAGCATTTTCAAAAAAACAATAAAAGGTGATCTAAGTATGTTATGTGTTAGCAGTTAATATGCCTTAGAAGTAAAATAGCCCCTCTTTAAAGTGCAATACATCCAAATGAAATAAAATCATGTCATTTTATCAAAGATGTGTTCAGGCTGAATCCGTGGGCTTTTCCATGATATTCAAGCTTTTGCGCTTGACCCTTGTGCTTGGCTCAGATGAAGGAATGTGATTGTTCACTTCACCTGAGTCCATGAGCTTGACCCGGGTGCAGTCTGATGGGTTAGGGTTGATAGGGCACACGTACACGCCCCCAGTGCGATTGGCCAAGACTCCAGGCTCTGCCCTCTCCATTGGAGCTCCCACCAACAACCTGCAAGAACAATTAAAATAGACATAAGTACATCCAACACAACAGGTGATACTAACATGAAGAAAATGGCACTATTTCTTAGTTGGTCAACATATGAAGTATAACATTTAAGATAAAAATTATCTTTTAAAATTATTGTATGTAATGTAATAAACTATGTAATTTTTCTGGTGGAGGGTCTGCCATTTGTTTGTCTCCATGGAGATGTTATTGCTTTGCCGGTAATATTCCACATATTATTTTATTATCATATTTATCTTCATGTATCAGTTTAATGCCAGACTGTGGAACATTCCAAGAAGCAATAACTTCTGTTATTAAGTGGTTATAAACCCTGCACCAGAAAAATTACATAACACACTATTATTAGGCTTGCACCGATTCACCTTTCTCAGTTCTGATACAATTTTTATACTTTAGCTCTAAGTATCTGCTGAGCTGATACCCGGTATCAACTAATACGAGTGCAGAGACAAAATAAAATAAGACAAAACTCACCCTAATGTGTTATGTAGCTTTTATTTATCACTCTAGTAAGCACTGAACAATTTTGTATAAATAATATTTCAAACTATGATGAGTAATTAGCCTCATTACATACATTTATATGTCCAATCAGGATATTGTCTGAACCAATACTGGAAGCCGAAATCTGGTACAGTAAATTTTTCAGTATCAGCACCAATATCCAATACCAGTATCCGACTGGTGCATCCCTAACTATTATGGCCCTCAAATACATGTTCCAAGCCTCATTAAACGTGCACTGGCTCTGGCAAAGCAGTTCAACTGACCAAACTAAAGCACACATTGTATTGACCACCACTCTCTGGCCCTTTGTCTAAAAAATGAAGTGGAATTCTGGACTGCACATTTCCACATCCTTTTACAGATCACAGACTTAAAGGTGCAGTGTATAATTTTACTGGTGGAACGTCCGGCATCTGCTTGTCTCCATGGTATAGTATGGCATTAAACAAATTATAGGAGTTTTCAATGCTCAGAAATACCACAAAAACATTCATTATTACTGTGAGTGGACCCACTTCTTCACAGATCTGATCTGTAACTTGACCTGGTGATGTGGCTGCTTGTATACATGGAGACAGTTAAATGAAATACCATACTACAGAGCATTCCAGGGAAAAAAAATAATAATAATAACAACATCTCCTTGGAGTCAAGCAGATGACGGACCATCTACCAGAAATGCTATACAGTGCACCTTTAAGGTGGAAAGTCACGTGCATAACATTCTGTATATGCATTAGAAATGCTTTAGAAATGAGAGCCAAACTCTATATGTAGCTGTATATAACTGTTGATCTGGAGATGGCCCCCCCAGGCACTGCACTATAGTTTCCTTCTGCTCCTGACAGAAATCCCTAACCTCTATTGTGAAGGTGCTAAGGCCAAATTCCCAAACTGGTACTTTTCTAAAATATACCTTGGAAAAAAGATGATGTGACTTTTATTTTATCCTTAATTATATCTCAGTGTTTCCCATTAATACAGGAGACTCTAGTGAGCCCCCATAGTCTAAAATAGTCCCCCATAGTCTAAATTAAACTGGATTATATATTGGCATAAACAAAATATGACTGTTGCTCATTGTATTATGATAAACATATAAAAGAATACACTGGTCAAAAATGACTGGTTAAAGATTGAATATAGGCAAGTAAGTGACATTTATACTCCACAAATTGAATGAGATGAAATTATTCAAATGAAATGGCAGGGCCAAGGTAGTGCAATGGGAGGGACCAAAAGAAGACAAGAGAAGAGGAAGGGGGGATTTTACACCTTGGTCCTCCAGGTCAAATAAAAGTCCTTTTTCTGGAGATGGAAGCCCGCTCACAATATTTTGAGGAGGCTAACAAAACTGTCCAACTTTTTTCTTTTAAAATGCTTTGACCAGCCTTTGATTCCATCATAATCCAAATAATAATTAAAAGTGCTAATTTAAAAGTGCTCAATAATAGTTATTTCATCATGTATTGGACTGAAACAGAGCAAAGAATCATGGTATATGTAGTTCTCTGTTTTGTTTTTTTTTAGCTCATGCTGCACCATAACTATACTTTAAACAAAGAGACTTGTATTTCAGTATGTTATGTAATGTGTTATTGTGAGACTTTTGATGATATGATATTATTATTATTATTATTATTATTTCAGTTATTGTTCAGTTAGGGAAAATAGTGATGAGACAAACAGAGATGAGACAAGCAGAGATGTGACAACTGCAGTGATGAGACGAGCAATGATGAGATGAGCAGTGATGAGACAAGCAGAGATGAGATGACTGCAGTGATGAGACGAGCCGAAGATGAGACAAGCTGGAAATTAGATGGGCGGTGATGAGACAAATGGTGATGAGACGAGCAGAGATCAGATGACTTCAGTGATGAGACGAGCAGAGATGAGACGAATGAGACGAGCAGTGGTGAGACATATTGTTGTCTTTTTTGTCTTTTGTATATAGCTGTGATTTTTAGATTTTTATTACTCATTTTTCTATTTTATTTTGACTTGTACATATACACTTATATAATTATGCCTTATTTGACACCTGTTTCTTGCTTCTTTTTTGCTACTTATTTAGAATTTATTATTAATATCTATTTTTTACTCTTTGTTATTATATTATATTGTGATGTGTGAGCTACTGTGTCCAAATAATTTCACTTGTGGATCAATAAAATTTGTCTAAGTCTAAGACGAGCAATGATGAGATGAGCAATGATGAGACGAGCAGAGGTAAGACCAGCAGTAATGAGACGAGCAGTGTGTGCGCTGCCCCAGTGAGGATACGCAGGAGAGAGAGACACAGCCCATCACAGACAATGTCACACAGAGGGCGTGCTCTTGTTTTGCATTTATTCCACTCCTGCCCTTGGCTGTGGGTCATGTGACTCATTTATTCTTCCACAGAATATCAACAAACAGAAGTACAGAGGGTACAGCAGATAGCAGGGCATACTCAGGATTCACTCATCACTAGGTCACAGTAATTACACTATTAACTTATCCTTCAATATATGAAAGCTGGAACTATATATTTTGGGGCTCAGTATTTATAGCCTGTACATTTTCTTTCAGATACTGGGTTATTTACCTGTATTTTAGTTTTAGGGAAATAAATGCTCTTTTCATTTGCTGCACTGGCATTGTTTGATATCGGCTATTGGCAGATCCTTAAAGCCATAGTATTGGTATCAGTATTGGAACTGAAAAAATTGGATCGGTACATCCCTTATTTTTGATGCAATGCAAAAAGATTTGAGCTGTGAAGGTTTGAATAAGGCACTTCTTTGGTTAATTATTGCTTCATCCTACTCTTTGTTTGGGCCTTTTAATGTCTCTGTATATAAACATTTGTTCATTGGGATTCTCCTGTTTTATTGTTTTAGTGTCATGTATTCATGTCGTGGGAGTTATCAATACGTGACATGTGGCATAGTAATGCCACTGGAGCATGGTTTGTTTAACATAAGCACTACAATCAAATACTGAATCCTATGGAAATTAACACTTGTGTTATAAACATTTAAAACAATACACTGGTTCTAATCAAATGGAATTGCTATATCCATTATTAAATAAATAAACTGTTTAAGAATGTCTATGGATGTAAGTTACATGACACCACTGCATGCAGTATGGTTCAATATTTGAACATACTTCATTTAGACAGGACCAAAACAGTCCAGTCCTACATGTCCTTCAATATGAACTGTGATGTATAAAGTTGGATTATTTGGTTTCTATGTTTTGTATGTGTGTAATTCATGTATGTGTGTAATTCATGTCTTTATGAATGTGACAGTGGTGGTGTCCTCAGGCTGCTCTCACTGTGTCTGAGCATGAAATCTTATAATGTCATTGGGACGAGCCGTGTATTCATTTAATTAGTGCGCGTAACAGGCCGTTGTCATGGAGACCAAGGAGAACCAGGTGACCACTGTGTCCTCTGAGGATGTCACATGACTATCCCTGTGGTTTAGGATGGACACATGTAAGGGTCCAGAAGCAGTGAGCACTGTGGTGTGAATACATGGGGATTATCAACCCCAAACCTGCACAATAGGTCAAAGTCTTCAGCTAAAAGTGAGGATGACTTGATTAATAAAGTATACCTTTAACCTTAAATTCGGAAACAACTAATTGAAAGTAAATGCAGTACAAATATTAATCCTGGGGTAAAACTGTGCGACTGAAAATAGCCAGTCTAGTGTAATCTGGCCCTAAATGAGAGTGGGTGGTCACCTGTATGCTCCAGTGCTCAGGTCCTGGTGCAGAGCCACAGAGAAGCCGAACAGAGAGCTCTGACTCCCGCTCTTCACCACAGACAACAGGGGGTCCAGGTTAAATGCTGCACATGCAACCAACAGCATGCTCAAGAGCACAAGGGAAGAGGCTGCCATCAACACACTGAGGCTCCCAGCCACGCGCAAGTCCAACCTAGCAACAAAATATGAATCATAATGTTGATGAAATAAATGCATGGAAATAGCATGGGATAATGAGGGACACAGTTGATGCCTTGTGTCATATTATTACCAAGAAAATACTGAATACATGTTTCATGTTCTTACAGCTTTCAGACTGGGTTAGGGTTGTCAAAAGTATCCAAAAATCTTCATCTTCAAAAATCTATCTTCCTTGTGGTATTGTAATCAGTATCGAGTACTGAGTCCTGAATTCTTGATGTTTACTCTTTGTCATAGTGTAGTATCAGTAATGTTTTTTTTTTTTTTATATATACTAAGGAATAGACTTGATACTCAGTACTGATTCCAATATCATTCTTTAGATAATAGAATGTGACTTTCCACATTAAATGGTAGTACAATCTTTTCACATGGGAATGTAGTCTCATATCTGTGTAATCCCTCAGTGCTCCTGTAGGTTCCATAGTGGTCCATGGGTGTATACTAGTCTATGTGCTCTTATACTTGTTCTGATAGAGATCCAGATCATTCTAAAGCTATTCAGGAAAGGGTCATTTCTGTCCTGTCAGTGGGACTTTTTTAGCATTTTTACCTGCTCAAATGAGGATCTAGTTTCAGTATCAGTTTTAGTATCGATTAGTATCTGATTTTTTTTATTCTTTTGACGTTTGATATTATTGTGTAATGTGTGAATTACTGTGTCATTTCCCTATAAATCTTGTCAAAGTCTAAGTTTACAATTTTGTGTATTATTTTTTGTGTAGTATCCACACTTGGTGGTGGTAAGCTACTTCTGTACCCACCCAGCTTAGCTTACGATAACACATATATGGACTTTTAGTTATCATGCTCATTTCCATACATTTACCATGCAATTACATGCAAAAGTGCAACTGACAAATATTACTACAAACAAACTACTACAAGAGAAATGACTCCAGTTGCGTACATGTGCCAATTGTAATTAAAAACCTTCTGAAATGGCAAAAATCACTATTAATAACAATGACGTGCTGCAATTCCATAACAACAAGCTTATGCTGGGGGAGTAAAGTAGGCTAGACAGTTTCATCAAAAGTATTCGTGCAACGATAGTAGTATTAAAGTGAAATACCTGAGCACCTGTAGCAGCTCAAAGGAGAATCCACATGTTATTGGTTTTTGGCTGTGCGTCTCTCCTCTCGTATCTCTCTCCTTCTGTCTTCAGACGTCTCCAGGCTGTGTGTGCCTCTGTCTCTCCTCTTATGTCTCTCTCCTTTTGTCTCCAGACATCTCTCAGGCTGTGTGTGTCTCTTGAGCAGAAGACACACCCCTTGACATACAAACACACGCCCACACTATTTGGAGAGAATGCCCTCTGCGTTGGATGATTTATGCCATGTACACAGAGGGGACTGACAATGACTCAGTGGTAGAATGAGAAAATAAAGAAAAAATAAATAAGCACATTAATCAATTTTCAAAAATGCATTCAGGTGAATACATTCAGGTGAATACTATACGTAGGTATGTGGCATGGGGCAGGCTACGTATTCCTAATCTTGAACCTGTCTCCCAGCAACATAGACACTTTTAATATTTTCAGATCAGGGAGGCCGTTCCTCCCAATCACCCCTCTCCAGATGTCACTGTCGTTGCCCATGTGGGCGTTGAATTCGAACAACAGAGTCCCTGGGAGGGTCATTGGATAGTGCACCGACCGGCTGGGTACTCTGCACTGCTGTTTGGCCCGTAGGCGGACACAACAGTGAGAGACCTGTCCCCGACCAGAAGGCGCAGGGCCGCAACACACAGCGGCTGAGCTGTGGAGCAATGAGCAGGCCCACACCTGCCCGCCTAATTCTTTTATTGTAGGCCATGTGGTTATAACTCCTAGCTTTGGGTCATTTTATCTCTGTTTTTTCCTCTTCTAATTAAGCAACTAGAATGTTACTTATCCCCCATATCCAAAGGCTTCAACACAACAGCTGTACTGACATATACAGGCTGTTTGTCTCTGAATATCTTTGTATAAAGTAGTTGTAGTAGTTTTTTTCCTCCTTTTTTTTTTTTTTTACCTACACCTTTCCTGAAAGTGTAATGTAGAGCACCTCTTTCGTATGGAAAAATGCCCCTGTTTGCACAAAACAGGTGTATTTTTCTGTACTCTGGTGGATTTTAGTTGAATAAATGTGTCAAATGTGAGAAGGCTATCCTGTCTTTTCCTCAGTTCGATGCCTGGCACGGCTAATCAAATACGTGGCGTGGTAGCGGCCGGACATGAAGGACCAATTGCGCACCAGATCCGAACACAGACCTCTACCCCATTCCAATTGCTGGAGCCGCTGTAGACTGGAGAGTGTCCTGGTGTAACTGGGGGGCTTGGGAGTGACTATTTAATAACCCCCCATTTTATCTGATTGTGGAATTTTAATTGTAGCTTTTAATATTTTTTAGGACTCTTTTATAGACCATTTTTATTTGGGCATTGTAAATATTGTGCATAATTCATATAATTAAACTGTTAACCTACTGCACGGCCCTTGCCTCATTTCCAGTTTGGTAGAATAAACTAACAAAAAAAAAAAATCTGACAAATGCATGTAGCATTTTAACTAAGAATTAGCTACAAAGATAGGTTTTTACCTATTACGAACTATACGTGTGTTTTACACATGTCACTGTCATCTTCATGTCATCATCTGTGTCCAAACCTTGTATCAGTGGGCTGTGGACCAGGGCTGTGGATCATGGCTAAAATAGTCTTAATTTATGGTCTACGCCAAACTATGGCCCGTGGGCCAAATGTGGCCCTCAGACAAATTTTTCTGTGTATATTTATTGTGTGGTTTTGTGGATCTTAGCATGAATAAAGGACTGATTCTAACGTGTTAAACATGTGTATATTTCAATTATTCACTGTACAGAGCACCACTCTATAGCCCTTGATCGGCCCTCTGCTTCGTCTGTGTTTAGATATGTGGCCCTGGATGAAAAAAGTTTGGACACCCCTGGTCTACGTAGATGCAGCGCCTCTGCATAGAGCTCTTTGTGTCAGACTACAGCGTCCGCCGCTCAGCGCACTTTATACAGAAAACTATGACATGAAACCTCTCGGTCCTCTGAATCAGAAACTCTTGGACTTTAGCTCAGTGTGGGTCGTTCTTCTAATCGCTGTGTAATGGGGTCAAGAGTCACTGGATGCACGCGCGCGGCGCGCAATTGGGAGATGCGTGGAGCGACACGGAGCCATGGGGAGCATAGGTAGGACTGATCTGAGCGGGCGTGGGCCAGGAAGCGCGCACGTACACGCCTCGTGAGGAGCGGAGGAGCTGAGATAAGCGATGAGCCGCGTGGTGCTCCGTGATGGCACAAGCCGCGCCACGCTGAACTCTGGAGTGTTAAAACTGTAATGATAACGTGGCTACTCCACGCGCACAGAACAACATGCCCCGTTTTCTCGTTTCTCACTTTTGGAGCTGTGAATCAAATTGCACCAATGGAATAGAGTTGCCCTCTTTGCGAAGCTGAACACGCTGATGCAAAATCAAGAGTATATTAGTCTAGTGTCTAGATTTTATTATAGTTCTATGACCCGCGCCCGCTGGTTTCAGGTCAACCCGATCATCACTATGATAGCACTGTAACCTATCATCTGTACCTAATGAACGTTATAGCCCAAGGGCGTTCCTCTCCTCACGTTGTTGCGCTCTTCTGTTGTGCATGATCTGGGTGGGCCTTTTCATACTGAGAATAGCTTTATATTGGGGCACGATTTATAAAGGGTCTAGTGACATCCCTGACGCAGTCTATACACACACGCACACGCACACGCGCGCGCGCACACACACACACACACACACACACACACACACACACACACACACACACACACACACACGTAACAAATAAGATGGGTGACATTAAACCTTGCTTTTTATTTATCAGTTTTTATTTTTGTATTCTGTTTTGTCTGTCTCAGGGACTACAGATGGAAATTAGCTCTGAGCTATCTCTTCATCTTCAGTGTTGGTTTGATTAAATAAACTAAAAAAACTGAACTAAAAAAAAACCCAAAACAATACTATGTTACTGCAGAAATGGACAATATGATTATACAAGAAGTCACAGTGTTTATGCAGACATTCTTTATTGATTGACACGTAAATTAGTCCTGTCCTCTACATAACATTTGACCCATTCTTATTGCTGCTGGATCAACTTGTCAGGAGCAGTGGACAATGGCAGTGCAGGCACCCATCTCCAGATCTGGAGCTGTACATGGTCAAGATGACTACAGCTGGAGCAGATGGTATTTGTGAGACTGATGGAGGAAACCGACCCAGTGAATTGGCAAACCCCACACAGGAGGCCCCAACATGGCCTCACCCAGAACCCTCTTCAAAAGTTTACAATAGATGCCTTTTCTATCCTGAGTGGCCACCTTTATTTGTTCAGACAAAAGTACACTTGACATGATTTCGTTATTTTATTTAAAAGAGTCAAACAGAAATATGTCCATGTGGAGACAGGCATACAATATGTGTTACATGTGATAAATGAAAAGTGATGCATCCAGCGGAGGTCTCACATGTTGGTGCTCATTCGGGTTTGGCTGTTGGCGGCGGTCAGCTCGCCCTGGCTGCCTTCTCTGGGCGGGGACTGAGAACACACAAGGACACATACAAAAAGACAACTGAACAGGAGGTCCAAATGCAGTCATTTAATAGGTTATAGGTTTAAATACTAGGATTATGTTCAACGTTTACATTTGTCCAGAAGCATTAGGGTCAAGAGTAGGGGGTCAGATTTAGTTTAGTTTAGTTTATTAAGGACCTTGTACAATTAAAACAAAAATGTTGCCATTTAATGCATTGCACCAGAGTTGGCCTCAGGCTAATTTACATCTGTGGTCCCTGGCAGGACATAAAAACATATAAACATAAAGATACAGATAAATACAAAATACAATACAAGATATTTAGGGGTCAGGTGTGACCAGGCCAGGCCATAGACTGTATATATGTAAATGGACATAGCTTTCCAAATAGCATTCCACATAGGAAGTGAGCACGGGCACACTTCTGGCTCCAACGACTCTGGCTTTAGTTCACTTTCTACTGGAAAACCGTCACCCCTGTAACTGCTGCTGTCAGGCTCATCATTTTGAATTGGATTTTTTAAATGTTTGTATTAATCTGCTCTTCATAATCCTGGTATTTTTGTGTTGCCAATTTGTCCGTAAATCAAGATATGAATATTAATAGCAGACAAATCCCATGAGCCAGGCGTAAGGGGCCAGGCATAAGGGCTCACATGTGGTGTACCTTGACATGGATCTGGTTGCGGAGGACAGCTGCTCTGAGAATCATGGCTTTGGCTCGCCGCTGGAACTCCTTGCCCATGTGCAGAGACTTCTCAAATGTGGTGCTCCTCTGGTCCACATCCCTGGCATACAGGATCTGAAGGGTACACGAGTGGTAAGAGAAACAGGGCATGGCTACAGGTGTATGTAGACATGGGGGATGAAGTGTACTGAACTGAACTACTTGATTTGAAAAATTGAAAAATGTATTGAATATCCATACGTTTCAAAGTAATAAAAAGTGTAACCATTTAGTTTCATAGTAGTTCTGATATAAAAAAAAAAAGGATCATTATCAATACCTGCTCAAACGAGAATATTGTTTGATTGCTAATTTTAGTATGAATTAGTATCTGGGTATTGAATCTTTTTGCAGCCCCTCCCCCAGGTCCATGCAACAGCGACCTTGCTGTGAGAGTCAATCCGAGCGTTGATGAGTCCCTCCAGGATAAGTTGGGTGAGCTCGTCCTCCAGAGCTGCTACTGTGGTGTTGAAGGCCAGTGCCATCTTTGTCATGTCTGCTGACACGTACGGGCTGAAATACTGCACGCAGAAGTACAAAGAGCCAATCACAAAACTGTCTTTACTGCTACATGTCATTTTAAATAGCTCAAAAACAGGGAAAAATTCTATGATAGAATTTGCAGTTCATGGGATTTAGGCAAATGATTCATTCCTGATTTGGTGATGACCTTTCCCCATTAAAAAGATAGATTTGGATTTTAAGCGTGATAATAACTGATAATGATAATTATGCATCTCATGTTAAATATCAAACAGAGCAGATTATTCATTTTTTTCAATTATCGATCAAATAACATCTTAATCCTGTTTTTTTGTTGTTGTTGTTGTTTTTTTTTTGTTTTTTTTTTGGGGGGGGGGGGGGGGGGAGAGAGAGAGAGAGAGAGAGAGAGAGAGAGAGAGAGAGACTTAACACTTGCACTGTGTAAGTGTTTAAGTATAACCCGACTCTCTCTACAAGTTGCAGTATTTGCTCTCTGGACCCGACTCACTCTGCCCACGGCGGTGGGACGGGAAACCGTTCCTCGCACGTCTCCGGGGACGGGACGCTGAGCCGGGCGGGCAGGGTGTCCGCAAAGTGCGATCGGGTGACAACTGCGCTTAACGCGGAGCTCTGCATCAGTCCTTTCGCCTGCGGTCACCCGACGGTCTATGCCGGCACACCTCCGGGCCTGTCCCGACACTCGGAACCGTAACGCAGCTTGGCACGTTCCGGGGCTAGCCTGGCCCAGGCTCCCCCCCCGTGCAATAAAAGGGCGAGAACCCAAGGAGGTCCCTTATGATAGGGGACTTGAGTTATTTTTCAGAAAGCCACGTAAAATTAGGTGCACCAAATAGGCTAATGCTGTTTCATTATTTCATTTAGTTGCCTTGTTGTACCTTGTTGTAGTTTCTTATGTCTAATTATAGTATTTTATTTATTTAATTTGTATTATTATATCATTGTTATATTATACTACTTATTTTGTTTTACCAAAAAAAGCTAAATACAAGAACAAGTTAATATTAGTTGATCTAGGCCTTGAGTTAAGTATTTGAAATAAAAACCTCAAGATTTAATATCAATTTTGGTAATTCTCAACCTGAAACTTAAAATACAGGTCTTCCTCTAACATAATTTATATGAGCAAACTGTACTGGCGCGCCTTATAGTCTGAGGGGTGGTGGCACACAGTACTACTGTCTGTGGGAAAACACTGAGCTTTATTCTTAAGTTAGTTCTGCTTCAGTAGTGTCTTATTCATAATCAAGGGTCAAAAGTGTGTAGAAACAGCACTGCTACCTGCTTTCATTCAGTCATGTTGAGAAGGACGGTCTTACAGTCTAGTGAGCCTTGCTGGACACTACTTTTCAAGATGCATTGTGGGACATTTGTGCACTACATTTCACACCACTAAATGGTGCCTGATGCAGGGAATAGTGTGGACATTTGAATGCATACAGTTCAACATCTCTGTCAGCAGATTACTACAGTTCAGTTATTTGTTGACTTGATTATTTTGTTATAATTACAGTATTATAGTTACACCAAACCAGTAGAACAAAAGAGTGAGTTATCAAGCCACTTTCAAGCTAAATTAATAAAAAGATTTTGGATATTCCACAGATTAGTGCTGAGATATGGAAATATTCATATTTGGAACACATTATTTGCCAATATAAATGAAAGGATGCATCTGACCCACATGGGACCTGTGAGACTCACCTGGATCAGGGCCCTGTTCCGGATCTGACTATACAGGGTCTTTATGTGAGGAGCCAGGTACATGTCCAAGAGGAGGTTATCCTGCACACAAGACACACCTCAATATTACTGCTCTTCAAAACTGCTTAGATCTCCCACAAAAGTAGACCTTACCTTCATCTCATCCAGTAGTTTGAGACAGGACGCATATTTAGATTCATAGAACTTAAAGATAATGTCACGGATCTGAGGTTCCAGTTCTAAAAATAACTTAAAGGAGCTGAAGACAAAGAGAAACATTAGAGATTGGCTATGTCCAAATGTCCAGCCTAGCCCCTAAACACCCTCATTCACTACACACAGACACACAGTTCACTACTTTTGGGTTACGCAACTCTAGCGTTTTTTCACCAAGACATCAAACTCAGATAAAACTTGATTTCTGTAATAAGACTTTCTATAATAAATAATGATCAAATCAGTCTGGCATACAGTTGCAAAAAAAACATGTGAACCCTTTGGGATTACTTGGATTTCTGCATAAATTGGGCATAAAATGTGTCCTGATCTTTATTTAAGACACTACAGTAGACAAACACATTCTGCTTTAACCAATACTGCACAAAAATGATAAGTTTTCAGTTTTTCATTGAATCGAACATGTAAAAACTCACAGTGCAGGGTGGAAAAGGTATGTGAACCCCTAGGCTAATTACTTCTCCAAGAGCTAATTGGAGCCAAGTGTCAGCCAACCTGGAGTCCAAAGAATAGACTTAGACTTAGACTAAGACTTAGACAAACTTTATTGATCCACAAGGGAAATTATTTGGATACAGTAGCTCACTCATCACAAAATAATAACAGAAAGTAACAAAAATAGATGGTGCAGCAAAAAGAGCAAGAGACAGGTGTCAAATGAGACATAATTATAAAAATAAATGTGTATGTACAAGTCAAAATAAAATAGAAAAGTAAGTAATAAACTATAAATAAACTATGAAATCACAGCTATATACAAAAGACAAAGACGACAGTGCAATACTATGAGTATTGTGAGAATGTGATGAGTTTGCGGGTGTTGGTTAAAGCTGCCCTGCCCTATAAAAACTCACACTAGTTTTGAGACAGCTGTTCTCAAGGATTGCCTGATATGAACGATGCCCCGCACAAAAGAGCTCTCAGAAGACCTGCGATCAAGAATTGCTGAGTTACATAAAGCTGGAAAAGGATATAAAAGTATCTCTGAAAGCCAAGAAGTTCATGTGTCTACAGTAAGACGGACTGTCTACAAATGGAGAAAGTTCAACACTGTTACTACTCTCCCTAGGCAGGGGCGTCCTGTAAAGATGACAGCAAGAGCACAGCGCAGAATGCTCAATGAGGTGAGAAGGAATCCTAGAGTGACAGCTAAAGACTTGCAAATATCTCCAATGTGTGGTGGATACATCTGCCACCACTCCATAGTGTTAGTATTTTATTTCATTAACATTGGGGGGGGTTAATTTTGCTAAGTTAGTTTGTTTGAGGTTATTTTACTATTGCTTGTTTCTGTATTATAAGTATTTGCCTTTTTGTTACTTTAAGTTGGTAGCTTTAGTTATTTATTTAATGTAATTTCCCCCTCTCTTGTGTTCAGTTTAGTTGGCCCTTATCTTTTTAAACGCACCTGTTCTCTGTCTGGGGGTTAGTTTTTGCTCTGTTTAGTTGGATTTAAGTTACCCCAGTTGGGCCTGACTTTTTAATGATTTACTTAATTTGAGCCTTTGTTAAATTACATTTTCATTTGACTTTATTAAATTTAAACATATATTTTTTTATACCTTGTCTTTGCCTTTTGTTTGGTCCACTACACTCTGGCACATGCAAACATTTTTGTTGCTATATCTAAAATACGTAAAACCTTAAACAAGAATGGAGTTCATGGGAGGACACCACGGAGGAAACCACTGCTGTCAAAGAAAAACATTGCTGCACGTCTGAAGTTTGCAAAAGATCACCTGAATGTTCCACAGCAGTACTGGCAAAACATTCTGTGGACAGATAAACAAAAACTGAGTTGTTTGGAAGGAACACACAGCGCTATGTGTGGAGAAAAAAAAAGGCACAGCACACCAACATCAAAACCTCATCCCAACTGTGAAATATGGTGGAGAGAACATCATGGTTTGGGGCTGCTTTGCTGCCTCGTCCTGGACGGATCGCTATCATCGATGGAAAAATGAATTCCAAATTGTACCAAGATATTTTGCAGGAAAACTTAAGACCATCTGTCCTCCAACTGAAGCTCAAACGAGGATGGGGGATGCAACAGGACAACGACCCCAAGCATAAAAGCAAATCAACAGCAGAATGGCTCAAACAGAAGAAAATAAGCCTTCTGGAGTGGCCCAGTCAGAGTTCTGACCTCAGCCTGAGTGAGATGCTGTGGCATGACCTCAAGAGAGCAATTCACACCAGACAACCCAAAAATACTGCTGAACTGAAACAGTTTTGTGAAGAGGAATGGTCCAAAATTCCTCCTGACCATTGTGCTGGTCTGATCTGCAGTTACAGGAAACGTTTGGTTGAGGTTATTGCTGCAAAAGGAGGGTCAACCAGTTATTAAATCCAAAGGTTCACATACTTTTTTCACCCTGCACTGTGAGTTTTTACATGTTGTATTCAATGAAAAACTGAAAACATAATTTTTGTTTATTCTATTTTGTTTGTTTTTGTATTTGTTTTGTTTATGTTTTAGTTAAAGCAAAATGTGTTTGTCTATTGTTGTGACGTAGATGAAGATCAGGACACATTTTATGCCCAATTTATGCAGAAATCCAAGTAATCCCAAAGTAATCACATACTTTCTTTGCAACTGAAAGATTATTTATGGACCAATAATACCCATACACGTTTTTGTCAAGATTGATGTCACGTAAACAGATTGGATTATTCATCTTTTTTCTTAGATGTGGAAATTATCGATCTTTTAACAGCTCAAGCTAAGCGGATAAGGCTAGCATTGTTACACCATAACTCTTTATTGAATAGTGGTTTATTCATAATCAGGATCAACAGTGTGATACACCAGTGGTTTTATCTGCTTTTATTCAGTTGTGTTGTTAAAGACTTGCATGAGTCCTGCATTGTGGTCAATTTTGAACGGGTCCAGTGACCAGTGCTGTACACTATTTTACACTGTGCACTGTGGGAAATTTTTAGAACACTACTTTTTCACTTTTTCACCAACTGGACATTCGGACACGCCTAAACATGGCGTGCCCTAAATAGGGAATAGTGTGGACATTGGGACAGAGCCATAGAGATGCCACAAGCGCTGGTCTCTCAAAGAGCCTGCACTGCACACTCACCTGCTGGAGATTACATTACGCTGGAGCTCCTGTCTGTCGAAAGTGGCCAGAGCACACAGGCCTCCGTACACCGCCACATTACTAGGGGACAGCAGCTTGAGAAAGCACACATGCAGTCAGGGGGTTTGAAATATATCTACAAAATCAGTCTACATCCAAAAATTAGCCCTGAAAACCTATGGGCAACCAGGCATGTCAAGATAATAAATTTTGAAGCATGATATATCGTTACAGAGAGATGATAAATGATGATTTTGAAACTATTTTATCTATTACTGACACAACAGTAAAGCAGGAGAATCTCAGTAAACAATTTATTTTAAATGGGCACGAGTATCATTTAAAGGCATGAGTTGCAACAAATAAATAGCCATAGAAGTGACTTATTCAACCCTGTACAGCTCAGATGTTATTGTATTACAACTAAAATAACAAAAATCTCCCCATTAATGCAAAGAAAATATACAGACAATAAATAATGAGCACAAAAATATATAGTTTCAGCTTTCATATACTGAATGATAAGGCGATAAAGTAATTATCGTGACAGGCCTATGTGTAACAGTTGTGGTTAGCTGGTTAATTAAGAGTGGCGCTACAAACCTCAAGCTGACTTGTTCTTATGATAAACTGATGCATTTACAGTGATGCCAACTTGTACGTTGAGGTTATATACTAGCAAAACAAAGCCAGTGCACGTAAATATTATATTTCTAGGGCATACCCCATTTAATATTAGTCAAACCCACTGATTTAATAAAGTGACTTTAAAATGTGGTATAGAGAAGTGAAACAGATGCAGAAAAAGTAGAAAAAGTTTCCTGTTTATTCTAGCTTTAGCCACGTCTCACAACGCCATAAACTTGGAATTACTAAATGTCAAGTATAGTTCAGGTAAAATTTAGATTCTATTAATGAAAAAAACATGTGTTGCTGGGGTGACGTCAGTAGCTTGCGTAGCCAGTGGAAACAAGGCTCAAGGCTCACCTCTGGACAGTCACAGTGGTCGAAGGAGGCCTGCAGGAAGCACTTGGCAGCGGGCTTGTATTTCCGAGACGCCAGCTCTGCCAAACCTTAACAGACAAACAGGCATGAGCACTGGCATCCCATAATGTTACTCATATACACATAGTGCCATCTTACCAGCAGCACATTTCAGTTTGGTGAGAACTGCCTGATTTTGGCTATCTCTCTCGCCTCTTTGCTGAAAAAATAAATACATTTAGAAAATAATTAAAAAAATTTTTTTTACCAATAATGAGTACTGAAGGGTGCTCTATGAAACTCTTCTGCTGGACAGTATACCGCGTTTGTCTCCATGGAGATATTGCTTTGCCTTGAATAGTCTGCAATATGGCAATAAGGTGGCACCATCAGGCCAAATTACAGGCCAGATCTGCCCAGAGGCTTCCCTGCTTACAGTTAAGAATGCATGTTCATCAAGGTGTTTTTGAGTAATAAAAAACAACCAAAATTAGAGGCCCTACATTACACAAAATGGACTCTTGTGAGCTTTAAGCCACGTTAGAATGTTGTTAACAGCTACGGTTTACCTTAACTTCAAAAGATACTGGAAATTTCAGGGCTGTAATCATCCAAATGATTCTAGTTAAGGTGTACAGAATTTAAAAACACAGTGGTGCACTTCTTGTATAACATTATATCACAAGGTTGAAGAGAGCTTAAATATGCAAGATTTGTGTGTTAAAAGTGTGAATAAATAAAATACAACTCCAGGTATGTTTTTGACGAGGAAACAACGTTATAACAGATCAGAAAATAGTGTAATATGAGCCCTTTAAAGACCACATATTGTGCTTGAGCTTGTTATATAGTTAAAACATACGACACCGGTGGATCATTATGTTATTATTTACACATTTTAAATCGCAAAAGTCATCTAAAACCACTTGATTAAAGAAATAGTCTCCGCAGACTACCATTTTAGATCTACCATCTGCATCACACATTGCAAGTATTTCATGTCTAGATTGGAATCAATGCAAACGGGCCGTGTCAGTTCGGGGCAGCACACTTATTGACACTCAAACAAACTAACATGGCCACTTTGCTTCATAGATACCTTTGCATAATAGGTGTCCTTTAAATAAATACAAGATAGATACTTAATGTCATACTGTGGAACATTGCAGGCAAAACTGCAGCCTCTTCACTGAGATGAGCAGACGGCAGTGCTAAGTTCCACAGTGCCTCTTTACCAGGATGGGAGGCGTAGACTCACCTCTGCGATTTCAGGGGTGGACTCTGCCTTGTTGACGTAGCTTAAGACATGGGACCAATTCTGCAGGTAAACGCTGACCTGAGAAAGCACGCAAGACATAAGACAGGGTCTTCTGACCAGGTAACAAACACACAGTTATGCATTCCAACGCTTAGATGGAAACAGGGTTTAAGTAGCCTTTTGTTACACGTTTTTGGAAATAGGCACATTTTCTGTGGGTGGTAATGCAGTTACCTACTGTCCCTCCTCTGTACCACATATTCATTGCCCTTCCTCTGCATCACGGCCCCTTGAATGTGCCATATATTCCCTTTATTATGTACCATATAACTTCACTTTGGAGAGATTTCCAGTACATAAAGCATCCAACATGAGCCAAACACCATGCATTACATAGAGGTTAAAATGCGGTTTAGAGATGCAGAGAAGTGAAATAAATGCAGAAAAAGCTGATCATAAACAGGAAGCAGTTAAATATTTACAATTCATCCATAACCAAAACAAAAGAGCTGAGTAAGAATGAGGCCATTCCTGCTGTGTTCATCTGGCTCCTCCCCGGACACTGCTGTAATGCCCAGGTTGCAGGACACAGAAGAGGGACACTTTTGGCTCTTTCTTTCCTCAAACTGCCCTAACACAGACCTGCTGACCCTACCTAACCCTACCTTTCATACTGCTGCACTGAGACCTTTGAGTGACACACAAGGGCGACTGAAAAGCAGTTTGCTGGAGCAAAATTTGAATTTCCCTTGGGAAATCTCCCTCTCGTTTTAACCACATCTCATCTAGAATTACTAATCATCTTTTTGTAAAAGTATAATTTGAAACATGACTTCTGTTTGGGTGACGTCAGTGTCTCATGTAGCAGTGTCTCTGCCCCTGTAACTGGACCACGGAGCATGGAAACACAGCTGGGCTGGAGGGAACCGCACCAAACAGACCTGGTCCAAGATGGCTCCAAGCGAACCGTGCCAGTGGAGAAGAAGGGATGTATTCCCTCTCTCTCTGTACCTTGATGACATTGAGGCACATGTTGATGACGTGCTTGGCGCTGGTGCAGTAGTCTCTGGCTCTAGAATAACACTTTAGGGCATTGCTGAGGTCACCACAGTCCAGGTAGTGGTCGCCCAAGTCGTCGTGTCCTCTCCTGCTCAAAGATCAGGTTAATCACCAGATACCAAAAAAATTGTATTTAAGTACAGTACATTTACTTTTGTAGTTTGTTACTTTCCACCACTGACTAAGCCCTCACAGTGATAATAACAAGGCATAACACAACAGATACAATACCTGATGCTCTCTTTGATGGAGTTGCCTTTGTAGTTCTTGAGGTCCGTGTCCAGTTTCTCCAGTTTGAGCAAAGCCTTTTTCCTGGTCGATTCAGCCCATGCTGAGTCCAAAGGAGGGGGAACAGCGCCCCCGTCTGGCACTGTGTCAGGTACTGCTTGTGCCTCTCTATAAAGCACACAGATGATTTGATTGGCAAGGTGAAATAATGCTTAAGCTGATGTGGCAAGCAGAAACAATTATTATTATTATTATTATTATTATTATTATTATTATTATTATTATTATTATTAATAATAATAATAATAATAATAATAATAATAATTTTATTTTTATTATTTTTATTTTCTAAATGTAACATTAATATAATCAGTGATTACTAAAACTACAAGTCAGCTATATTTGCATATTCAAATAAGCATTTTGGAAGCAAGCATACTAGCAAGCAATAAACACAAAGTAACTTTTCTGGTTGATTGTCTGCATCTGCTTGTCTCCATGGAGATACCATTGCGTTTCCTCGAATGTTCCACAGTATGGTATTAAACATGTTTCCCCATGGAAAATCGCAGGGAAAGATTTTTGAATTCTAGATCCAGTTCCCTGCATTTTTTTTTATGGCCTTTAAAGATATGAATAATCTAGAGGGCTGGGCTGGTATCAACCCATCGATCACATCTAGGTGAGGTCAAAGCAGTGTTAAAAGTCATTGGTGAGTGTGTAAACCTTTTGGCGTTTTATTTTAGATCATAATCAGCGTGTAAAACAGGCATCTAAGGTAAAGGTTAACTTCAACTTGAGATTTCTGAATTTGTGTAAGCATCTATTGTCCACTAAATGTATCATTTCTAATATATACAGTGTCTTGCGAAAGTATTAGCCCACCTTGAACTTTTTGACCTTTTGCCACATTTCAGGCTTCAAACAAAGATGTATTGGATATTTTAAACTTGTTTTTTGTAAAAAAAAGTTTAAAATATCAGTCAGTACTTTGTAGAACCACCTTTTACTGTGATTACAGCTACAAGTCTTTTAGGGTATGTCTCTATCAGTTTTGCACATCTAGAGACTGAAATTTTTGCCCATTCTTCCTTGCAAAACAGCTCGAGCTCCGTAAGGTTAGATGAGTGTCTGTCAACATCAGTTTTCAGATCTTTCCACAGATTCACAATTAGACTAATTGTCCTGTGGACAACTATTAGTTGTTCCCCCACTTTAGCTGTGGATATCTCTGCAGTTCATCCAGAGTGCTCATGGGCCTCTTGGCTGCATCTCTGGTCAGTGCTCTCCTTGTTTGGGCTGAAAGTTCAGAGGGACGACCGGGTCTTGGTAGGTTTGCAGTGGTCTGATACTCTCTCCATTTAAATATGATTGATCGAACAGTGCTCCGCAAGATGTTTAAAGCTTATGAAATCTTTTTATATTCTAATCCTGCTTTAAACTTCTCCTCCTCCTTCCTGGTGTGTTCCTTGGTCGTATTTTCCGGACTATAAGCCGCTACTTTTTTCTCCCTGCGGCTTATACAACGATGCGGCTAATATATGGACGGATTATTCGTCTATGAACACAGCGGATGCGCGCGCAGCTTGAGTGCAGAAAGCGCCGCTGTCAGTGCAGTTAACATGGGTTAGGGTTAGTTAGAACACTTGCTAGCGCTGTTGTCAGCACTAAAACAGTTTATCGATGCGTGATAAAATAAGTTTTGCTGCTAAATGAACATTAGTGAGTGGGATACGTCTTAATGACCCGTATGTGTTAAATGCAGGTGAGGCGTAAATGACGAGACGAAACGTCTCAAACTTTAGTAGCTGGACATCCACTCATACATGATCGATACAACTAACCCCGACCCCCGGGAGAGCCTCAAATCCTGTTGAAATCCTACAAGACACTGACATGATGCAAGATAGGACAGCGGCTCTTTCTGCTCAAGACATGCGCTGTAGAGCGCCAAGTGACGGGGCGCAAGAGCGAAACAGGTGAAGAGACGATGCACCGAGAAAGATGCTTGTTTGATTTTGTTTTGAACAGTTATTTTGTGCTTCATGCACACACCCTCCTCATGGAAAACATACGAAGAAATGCATATGATGCAGCTTTGAAGTTAAAGACAATTGATCTGACTGTCAAAGAAGGAAACAGAGCTGCTACACGTGAACGCGGCATCGATGAGTCGATGGTGAGACGCTGGCGACGGCAGCGTGACGAACTGACTCAATGTAAAAAGACGACAAAAGCTTTCAGAGGCAATACAAGCAGATGCTCCGAACTTGAAAACTTCTTGATGACGTGGACACCTGCGGCTTATAGACAGGTGCGGCCTATATATGTACAAAAATAAAATTCTTTGAAAATTTAGTTGATGCGGCTTATATTCAGGTGCGCTCAATAGTCCGGAAATTACGGTATATTTCACTGAGCTTTAATGTGAAAAACCAACACAAAGTTGCACACAATTGTGAAGCAGAAGGGCAGTCATACATGAGTAAATTTTTTTTTTACAAATAAAAAACTGAAAAATATGGCGTGCAATATTATCCAACCCCTCTGAGTCAATATTTTGTGGAACCGCCTTTTGCTGCAATTACAGCTGCAAGTCTCTTTGGGTATGTCTCTACCAGCTTTGCACATCTTGAGACTGAAATTTTTGCCCATTCTTCTTTGCAAAATAGCTCCAGCTCAGTCAGATTAGATGGAGAGCGTTTGTGAACAGCAGTTCTCAGATCTTGCCACAGATTCTCGATTGGATTTAGGTCTGGGCTTTGACTGGGCCATTCTAAGACATGAATATGTTTTGTTTTAAACCATTCCATTGTAGCCTTGGCTTTATGTTTGGGGTCGTTGTCCTGCTGAAAGATGAACCTCCGCCCCAGTGTTGTTTTTTGTGTTTTGCAGACTCCAATAGGTTTTCTTCCAATATTGCCCTGTATTTGGCTCCATCCATCTTCCCATCAACTATGACCATATTCCCTGTCCCTGCTGAAGAAAAGCACCCCCAGAGCATGATGCTGCCACCTCCATATTTGACAGTGGGGATGGTGTGTTTAGAGTCATGAGCAGTGTTAGGTTTCCGCCACACATAGCGTTTTGCATTTTGGCCAAAAAGTTCAATTTTGGTCTCATCTGACCAGAGCACCTTCTTCCACATGGTTGCTGTGTCCCCCACATGGCTTTTGGCAAACTGCAAATGGGATTTCTTATGGCTTTCTTTCAGCAATGGCTTTCTTCTTGCCGCTCTTCCATAAAGGCCAGATTTGTGTAGTGCACGACTAATAGTTGTGTGACTAAAATAGTTGTGTGACTAAAATAGCTGTAGATCTCTGCAGTTCCTCCAGAGTCACCATGGGCCTCTTGGCTGCATCTCTGACCAGTGCTCTCCTTGTTCGGACTGTAAGTTTAAGTGGACGCCCTGGTCTTGGTAGGTTTGCAGTTGTGCATACTCCTTCCATTTTTGGATGATGGTGTAAACAGTGCTCCGTGAGATGTTTAGAGCCTTGGAAATCTTTTTATAACCTAATCCTGCTTTATACTTCTCCACAACTTTATCCCTGACCTGTATGGTGTGTTCTTTGGACTTCATGGTGCTGACTGCTCCCCAATACTCTCAAACAAACCTCTGAGGTTTTTACAGAACAGCTGCATTTATATTGAGAGTAGATTACACACAGGTGGACTCTATTTAATCGTTAGGTCAACATTGGATCCTTCTAAAGCCTCTAAAAGCAATGTGTTGCACTCAGAAAAAAGGGGGTTGGATAATTTTACACGCCCACTTTTCAGCTTTTTATTTGTAAAAAAAAATTAGATCATGTATGACTGTCCTTCTGCTTCACAATTGTGTGCAACTTTGTGTTGGTCTTTCACACAAAGGTTCAATGAAATATGTTTATGTTTGTGGTCATAATGTGAGAAAATGTAGAAAAGTTCAAGGGGGTTGGATACTTTTTCAAGGCACTTATTTATCATCATCAGTCATTTAGGTCAACAATGGATCATTCAGACATCATCAGGGAACGTCTGGAGTCAGTTGGCTGTACTGAGAGAAAATGGGGTGAATAATTTTGCACGCCCTACTTTTCAGTTTTTTATTTGTAAAAAAAGTTTAAAATATCGTATAAATTTCGTTCCACTTCACGATTGTGTCCCACTTGGTGTTGATTCTTCATAAAAAATTCAAATTTTATAGCTCTATGTTTGAAGCCTGAAATGTGGCAAAAGGTCAAAAAGTTCAAGGGGGGGCTAATACTTTTGCAAGGCACTGTAACATGGTGGACCCTCTAATAGAAAAGCTACATCATTCACAGTGACAGTTTAAACACAGAACGTATTGAGCCTGCCTTTCTAAGCGTGTTGCCTCTGTGAGCTTGCGGTGGATCTCCTCATAGGTGTCCACGTTGAAAGTTCTCTGCACAAAGGTGAGGGCCATCTTCAGGGCCTCCACCCGGAGTTGAGGACAGTGCTCTGCAATGAACTGTAGCCTCTCAATGCGCATCAGCCCACTGTAGCTAGTGGCATACTGCTCCAAGTCCTGCATACACACAACAGGTTTATAGTAATGCACAATATACTGCAATCAAAAAGAAAAGGGTTAGCAAATACACATTGGGACATAATGTCCACTACAAACAACAAAATATTCTTGCTTTCGATTTAGGGAAAAAAATGGTCTGAAGTTTACACCTTTACAAACTATTCTGAAATGCATGAGATTTTTGCATTAATTTAGCAGTTAATATTTCAGTCCTCTCAGATACTATTGCTTATGGATGTGGAACTGAACTTGCTGTTTTTTTGGTCCCATTACATTAGTGATTGAGATTCGGGACAAAAGACGTCCAAAACAGGCAATTTGTAGAAAAACTTTTTCAAAATATCATAATTGATACTTATAACCCTCTTTGAACCTCTTTTCAACTCTCTGAACCTTGTCCTCTGCCAGGGTTCAGAGAGTTGAAAAGTTCATCTGCTCAAAAAACATTTAAAAACTGTATTTATATGAATAAAAACATCCATCCATCCATCTTCTCCCGCTTAATCCAGCTGGGTCGCGGGGGCAGCACGCTGCCCATTACTCTGTGCACCAGACCCAGACCCCTATGAACCCCTCTGCAGGTGGTGAACCCCTCTGCAGGTGGTGAGCCCACAGGAGGGAGGAATTCCTTGACGGTCCTTGATTGTATACTGTTCATAGGGGTGTTGCATGTTTTTGGTTGATGGGGGGAAACCGGAGTACCCGGAGGAAACCTATCCAGACACGGGGAGGAAATATGCAAACTCCACACAGAAAGGCCCAGGGCGACCCGGGGATCGAACCCGTAACCTTCTTGCTGTGAGGCACGAGTGTTGCCACTCAGCCACCGTGCCGCCAAATAATAATAAAAACGTATTTAATTGAATTAAAAGGCTTTAAATATTCTAAATAATGCATAATGTAAAGTTCTGAAAATATTTTTCTACAAAATTCAGCTTGTCAAAGTAGTGTCACATTAAATTAGGCAGCAATTATCTCTGTGCTAACCTCACTCCACTGAACGCAGCACTACCACACACAGTTTGGTCACTTTTACACTTTTTCATATTCAAGACCAACAATGTTGAAATTTCTGCTGTCACAGCTGGAAAGTGTCAACTCCGTCAGTCCATTCTGATCCATTTAAACAGAACTGGAATGAGTCTAAGCCACGAGTGAGGCCATAAAGGCAGCTAACATACAGAACAAAAAGAAACTAGCTACAATGCTAGCTACAATATGTGTTTAACAAGGGAAAAACATGCACTTTTGTCAACTCCATCAGTCGTCAACTGAGTCAGATCCGACAGTTGACAAATCTACCTGTAGTCTCTAAAGGAGAGGAAAAGGAGAGAAACACTGGAGGACCAGAGGAAAGGTAGAGGATAAATAGTGGATGCAGACTGAGAGACAGGGGGTGGAGGGAGGAGGAGAGTTGACCATCTCTCTCTAGTTGACTCTGCTATAGTGAGTTGAGGTTGAAAGTGAAATAATTGTCATTGTTGTGAAATCTGGTCAGTGTTAAACCTGTAGCATCTGTTTTCATCTGGATTAAACCATAATTGTTCAATTTTCTGCGAGTTCACACATTTCTGTCAACTTTGTCAGTTTTCAGTCAACTCCGTCAGATCCATGCATTTGATGGGTGTTTTTGTCAAATAAAAATGTATTTTATAACATTCAAATAGAAAAAATATTTTTTGCAATTGAGACATTATGAAATTCAAATGTTCACTAAAGTGTAAAACTACAATTTAAGTTTTCAGGTATACTTTAACTGAAGACAATGGTAAATAACCCTTATTACAACATACATACACTATATTGCCAAAAGTACTGGCTCACCTGCCTTGACTCGCATATGAACTGTGACATCCCATTCTTAATCCATAGGGTTTGATACAACGTCAGTCCACCCTTTGCAGCTATAACAGCTGCAACTCTTCTGGGAAGGCTGTCCACAAGGTTTAGGAGTGCGTTTATGGGAATTTTTGACCACTCTTCCACAAGCACATTTGTGAGGTCACACACTGATGTTGGATGAGAAGGCCTGGCTCTCAGTCTCCGCTCTAATTCATCCCAAAGGTGTTCTATCGAGTTGAGGTCAGAACTGTGTGCAGGCCAGTCAAGTTCATCAACACAAAACTCTCTCAGCCATGTCTTTATGGACCTTGCTTTGTGCACTGGTGCACAGTCATGTGAAGAGGAAAGTGCCATCGCCAAACTGTTCCCACAAAGTTGGGAGCATGGAATTATCCCAAATCTCTTGGTATGCTGAAGCATTCAGAGTTCCTTTCACTGGAACTAAGGGGGCAAGCCCAGCTCCTGAAAAACAACCCCACACCATAATCCCCCCACTACCAAACTTTACACTTTGCACAATGCAGTCAGACAAGTACTGTTCTCCTGGCAACTGCCAAACCCAGACTCGTCCATCAGATTGCCAGATGGAGAAGTGCGATTCGTCACTCCAGAGAACGCATCTCCACTGCTCTAGAGTCCAGTGGCGGCGTGTATGGCTTGGATGCAGCTGCTTGGCCATGGAAACCCATTCTAAGAAGCTCTCTACGCACTGTTCTTGAGCTAATCTGAAGGCCACATGAACTCATTCTTTCACAAATGTTTGTAGAAACAGTCTGCATGACTAGGTGCTTGATTTTATACACCTGTGGCCATGTAAGTAATTGGAACAGCTGATTTCGATTATTTGGATGGGTGGATTTTGGTAATATAGGTTAGATTAGCAGTTAAAATTTTAGTTTGGTTGTAATAAATCAAATTTAATGTGTTTTTAGTGCATCTGACATTACATGATAATAATTGAGTTGCATCGGGAAATATGCCATTTTTTTTTTAAGAATTTTAGAAATGCATTTTAAAAATGCAAAGGAACAGAACCTGTTCTTTTGCATTTCTATATAGCTCAGACTTCAGTCTACAAACAACTTCCATAAATGTAGAATGCTTTTGAAAAAAGTCATTTTCAAAACCTGTTCTGTCCCGACTCTCAAGAATCACAATATATTTTACAATTGATTGGGGCAATAATTGTAATCACCTTAAAATTTTTATCAGTGCACATCCCTATTGAAAAGGATTGTTATTCTGTTTAACTTAAAGAAGAAATGTTGCAATTATACTTGTGAGGTGATGTCCTAAAAGAGATCCTTCAAAGCTGGGGTTCCTGATTTTCTCATCAGAAGAGGAGGATGTGGTTGTTTAAGTTGTTAAACTAATATTAACTAATATTACCCCATCTATGCCTGGCAAATCCTGAATGATATCTCTGTATTTTTTAATACAGATTGATATCAATAGTCCGACTGAAGAAGTCAGATTGCAGATCTGTCCTATTGCACTAAGTAGGAAGACTATGCCAAACTCAGTCAAAATAATTGCATTTAATGATTATATCACGATAATGTAACAATGAATAAAGTTGCTGACAGTTTCAAAATGTTATGGATATGAATAATTATAATTTTAATATTATGAATAAGTTGTTACAAGTCAAAACAACAATGACTGAGAAGAAAACATCATGGATAATAGTCTTTTTTTCTGCACATTCCGGTGATAAAATGGCCGGTGATAAAATTATCTTTGTTGGCAATTTTCACGATTATAAAAAATGCCCCACATACGATTATTGTCAACCCTTTATATCATGATTAACAAGATTATTGTTTATTGTCCCATCCCTAGTCCCTCCATCACATCTGGAGTTGACCACACAACATCGTCCAATCAGATTTCTGTTTGGTTTTTTTTTTCAGTGACACATGTGAAATAAAGGAGCTCATTTGTCACCTATCATTGACAAACAAAATGACATTTCTGACAAAATATGTTACCGTGTTTATTTTCAATAAATATACATTTTCTTTCCTCTTGTCTCACAAACTAGACGTCTTGAATTCCTCGTGCTCATGCGGACGAGAATGCCCATGAGTGTGGTTTCCCTAGTAACAAGTGTTGTAAATAGAAATTGTTATAAATTCCATAATCCTAAAGAGTGTCCCTTTAAACTAAAATAACATAAGACGATGCTTATCCAAATGTGTTATTTATCTCTCAAGTACCAACAGAACAACTTTGTATAAATATTATATAATTTAATATACCGTATTTTCCGGACTATTGAGCGCACCTGAATATAAGCCGCATCAACTAAATTTTCAAAGAATTTTATTTTTGTACATATATAGGCCGCACCTGTCTATAAGCCGCAGGTGTCCACGTCTTCAAGAAGTTTTCAAGTTCGGAGCATCTGCTTGTATTGCCTCTAAAGCTTTTGTCGTCTTTTTGCATTGAGTCAGTTCGTCGCGCGAGAGTCGCTCTGGCGCTCTACTGCGCATGTCTCGAGCAGAAAGAGCCGCTGTCCTGTCTGGGATCATGTCAGTGTCTTGTATCATGTCAGTGTCTTGTATCATGTCAGTGTCTTGTATCATGTCAGTGTCTTGTATCATGTCAGTGTCTTGTATCATGTCAGTGTCTTGTATCATGTCAGTGTCTTGTAGGATTTCAGCAGATTTGAGGCTCTCCCGGGGGTCGGGGTTAGTTGTATCGATCATGTATGAGTGGATGTCCAGCTACTGAAGTTTGAGACGTTTCGTCTCGTCATTTAACACATACGGGTCATTAAGACGTATCCCACTCACTAATGTTCATTTAGCAGCAGAACTTATTTTATCACGCAGCGATAAACTGTTTTAGTGCTGACAACAGCGCTAGCGAGTGTTCTAACTAACCCTAACCCATGTTCACCGCACAGACAGCGGCGCTTTCTGCACTCAAGCTGCGCGCGCATCCGCTGTGTTCATAGACGAATAATCCGTCCATATATGAGCCGCATCGGTGTATAAGCCGCGGGGTTCAACGTGTGAGAAAAAAGTAGCGGCTTATAGTCCGGAAAATACGGTAATATTAAATATTCTTATTACATCAATGTCCAATGTCCAATCAGGATATCGCCTTAACCAATATTTTGGACACAGACATCCAATCCAACACATTTTTCAGTATCAGTGCTGATATCCAATACCAGTATCAGATCGATTTAACCCTAATAAAAACAAAAAGAAAGATGGTCTATTTTTAAATATTTAAAAGTAATAAATACCAGTGTTGGGTTCTCCACAATGTAGTTTGTGTCTGGAGCATTCTGTTGGTCATCCTGGGGGTCTGCATCTATCTGCATGGGCTCCACAGCTCCCTGAGGCAAAGCAAAGAAGTTACAGTCAGTCAGTGTCTGCTTCATGTGACAGCACACACTTCACACTTCAATTCACTCACTCAAAGCACTGCAGAGGTCTGCCTATAGAAGGCGTAGGTGAGAAATATGTCCGTGTTTGAGCACAGAGCTCCATTAAAGAAAGAAACACACCATCACTATGGCAATAAGCTAGCACAAATATTGCAGATGGTGACGGGGATCAGATCACTGTTTTTTCTGGGCATATTTCCCAGCCCTAGATGGAGCTAACAATCATATTTTAATGCTAAATTTATACATTTTAAATACTATTTTGAGGTCTTGTAAAGAAGTTTTAGGCATTGTGGTTAGTAAGGACAGGAGAGCTACAATACTGGGTAGTTAATCACCACCTTTGTCTCCAAGGAGAAGATATTACTTTGCTTTAAAACTTCTACAGTATGACATGGAATTTAACCCCCCCCCCCCCCCATGTAAATAAGAAAAAAACAACATTTAATTCATTTTAAGAACCCCTTGAAAAAGATGCTATCCAAAATTTTAAAAAGGTGTTTTTAATGCACTCAAACATGCACTCTTGCTGTGAGAGGGCTTGCATCTCCACAGACATGACTTGTCACTTTTCTGCTGAAGATTCTGCTGAAGATTTTTTTTTCTTTTCCATTGAGATCTTCTTAAATCAAACATTCTCTTTGGAGATTAGATCAGTTTAATGCTATTATGTAGAATGTTCCAGCCAAAGCATCACCTGCAGGGAGACAAACCAGGCCAAGTTATGAGTTAGCTCTGTGAAGGGGCAAGCCTGCTCTATACAAGGATAGTTTTTTTAGTTTTTTTAGTGCAATAAAAGATCCATATTAGAAGAAATTATTTTATTTTAATATACATGTTTGGCTGAAATAGATGGCAAGTTACAGGTCAGATCTGTGGAGAGGTGTCCCCACTCACAGAAACAATGTGTTTTTCCATTGTATTTTTTTTCCCCCAAGGATTCTAAACACCTTTAATAAATACAAGAAGTAAGTGTAATTCAATACTGTGAATTGGATATTCCAGGCAAAGTAATAACCTCACCATGGAAACAAGCCCTAGAAAAGTTATATAAAGCGCCGTTAAAGTTACATTCAATTGCAGATATCTTGTTAGCATTCAGGCCTGAGTGTTAGCTGCTATTCGTGCTAACAACATTTCAACATTGTCATCTAGCAGTAAAAAGGCATCATTCTACAATATTTATGGTAAACAAGGACCACGGCTGATTTCACTACAACACACTCATGAGACTGTCAACTCATGATGGCAGCCACAACACACAAGGCATAACTAGCATTAGCTAATCGAAATGTAGGTAGAACCATTTAAAGTGACTGTACAAGATCAGGGATAAGCTAATGGGTAAAGAATACGCCAGGCTGCAACAAATCACCGCCTGTCTTCGAGAAAGTAGGAAAACCTCTACATAATAAAGACACAGTAACGTTAGCTGAGCCGTGCTAGCTGTGTAGCTGTGTGCAGAGCAGAGGGCTAGGCGCTCCGGTGCCTGCGGCCGTTACTCCCCCGGTTACTTACTCCCGTGGCGTCTGCAGACTGCATCGGGATCGAGCTCACCTGAAAGTTAAACACCTGGACGGGCAGAGGCATGTTCTCCGGGGCTCCTGATGTGTGTGTACGGATCACAGAGGAGACGCGGGGCGGACAAACACATCCAGAAGTGTCCACACGATCTGCAGCAACGGCGGAGGGTTAGGAGTCAGTGCGCATGCGTGATGAATTTGGTTGCGTTTGTTTGTGTGTGTGTGTGTGTGTGTGTGTGTGTGTGTGTGTGTGTGTGTGTGTGTGTGTGTGTGCGTGCGTGTGCGTGTGCGTGTGCGTGTGTGTGTTTTATAAACATATATACAAATTCTTATAAACATACATATAAGAAACAGACAAGCAATACATACACAAATATTACATGGAAAGTGGGTAATTAAATGATTCCGATCATTTTAGATCTTTATAAATTGATAAAACTATATATACAGTCTATAGGTCAGACTCATGGATGGTCAGACTTCCATGGTCTATCGTTGTAGTATTTACCGCCACCTTCTGGCCGGTGTTATTGGAGAAGTGTGATAGGAAAATATTTTACATTTTTCATTTTGAGGAGGTGGGTAGAGTGACCAAAAAAATCTACTCAAGCGCGAGTAACGTTACCTCAAAATAATATTACTCAAGTAAAAGTACGAATTGGTCCAGAAAATTACTGGAGTAAAGTAAGAGGTATTTAGAAAAAGGGTATAAAGAATAATTATCAATGTCAGCAGTACAGCATGCTATATGTCTTAAGTATAAATACATTTGTTAAGTATATTGTCAAATAAAAATTTTGCTTATGCTAATAATCCTCAATAAAAAGCATTTTACATTGCGTGTAATTTACTACAAAGAAAATATGTATATCCCTATTCAGTTCCACCTTCCTCAAAATAGGAAAATTATTAATTAAGTATATGCGACTCCCTGGCAACCCCCCAGGTGTCCTCGTACCCCAGGATGGGAAACACTAAGGCCTATGGAAGTATTTTAGTATTTTATGCAGGTTTTGAGATCTAATAAAAATTCAAATGTAGTGATTTTGATACGATTTGTGCTGAATTTTCCTAGCTGTTTTTATTTGTGTATTTTTGTTTGCTTTATACTTTATTGTGAACATGTTAAAAATAAACCCCACAGCCTTTTTTCTGCAGGTCTCAAACTACAATAAAAAATATAGCTGCAAGCGGCAATGATTGGCCCTCGTGTGGGCCTACGTCAGGGGTCGGCAACCTTAAATACTGAAAGAGCCATTTGGACTGTCTCCCACAGGAAAAAAAAACAAAAACAAAAAAAACCACCCAGAGCCACAAAACCCTTTTGACGTCTAAAATAAGGATAACTCTCCATATATATATTTTTTTTACCTGTATGCTATGTATAAAAGATTATAGTGTGTTGCATTAATAAAATAAATGAAATGCTACAGAGAACGTGGAATTTTTATTTCTGCATGTAACAAAAAACATTTTGAACTCTGAAAAAAAAGACACTTGCTTGATGCTTACGTTTAAATGAAATACTCAATGTCTATTTGAGTCCTCCTCGTAGGAAATAAAAATCCAAACTTAGATTAACCACCAGCAGAGAACTAAAAATGCCTCTGTGTTCTGTCATCATTTTATCACATGTACTGGAGCGTACATACTTAAGCAGACTGGTAAACCAGTCTCATCAACCATGAAAGCAAATGAATCTGCCCACGTACCATTAAACGTTCTGTTTTCTTCAGAAACTTTTCGTGGATTTATCCATCATTTACCTACCTGGGGTCAAAAAGGTCAATAAATCATGCTGCTGGAGAAGGTGCAGGTAAGTACGGGCTGCCAGATATGTTCTGGGTGTCACACATCGGCGGCTGTGACATATATTTTCTTCAGATCGTTGAACGCACTGCTGGTCTCAGATTAGCACCCCCTCCCTGTCACTGCAAAAATAGCACCAAATTGAACAAACCCTGACAAAATCACAGCAAAACTTTAGTAAACAATAAATTTTCCCCATTAGCACTATTATTACTGTTAGAAATATAAATATAAGTACACTGATCATGAGGTGGTGTCCCAAAACTTGCATCAAAGCAAATCAGATCACAATGCCGGCATAAACCCAAACAATCTGACTGAACAAATAAGATAAGATAAGATAAGATAAGATATGCCTTTATTAGTCCCACAGTGGGGAAATTCCAGTGTTGCAACGCACAGTTCAAGAACAGCAGGAAAATGGTAACATGCAATAAAACAAGATAATAGATAATGGCTTAAAAAATAATTTAAAAATAGATTTAAAAATAGACTCTAATGTAACACACTGTTCCGGTGGAGCAAAAGTATAAAATACCAAAAAACTATTATGTACAATAAAAGTAACAGTGCAGCATATGAACAGAATAAATCTCAGTAAAGTGACTTCAGTATATTATATTATTTACAGTAATATGACTATGTTTATTTACAGCAGCATTAGACAGGATAAATATCAGTAAGTGACATAAGTGAATTATATCAGAGGTCTTCAGTATTGCACCTAGATATAGTTGAATGACACATGTTCAGTGTTAACAATGTTCACTGTACAGTCTGACAGCAGCAGGAAGGAAAGACCTGCAAAACCTCTCCTTCACACAGCGAGGGTGAATCAGTCTGTCACTGAAGCTGCTCTCCAGAGCAGACAGAGTGTCCTGCAGGGGGTGAGACTCATGGTCCAGCATAGAGATGACCTTAGCCAGGACCCTCCTGTCCCCCACCTCCTGCACTGAGTCCAGAGGACAGCCCAGGACGGAGCTGGACTTCTTGATGACCTTGTCCAGCTTCTTCCTCTCCCTCTCTGTGATGCTGCTGCTCCAGCAGACCACACCGTACAGGATGGCTGATGCCACCACAGAGTCATAGAAGGTCTTCAGGAGTGGCCCCCTCACTACAAAAGACCTGAGTCTCCTCAGGAGATAGAGCTGACTCTGGCCCTTCCTGTATAGTGCATCTGTGTTGTGAGTCCAGTCCTGTTTGTTGTTCAGATGAACTCCCAGGTACTTGTATGAGTCCACTCTCTCAATGTCCCTACCCTGGATGTTCACTGAGGGGACAGTAGAGTGGCGTCTGCGGAAGTCCACCACCATCTCCTTGGTCTTCCCTGCCTTGATGATGAGGTGGTTCTGCTGACAACAGTCCACAAAGTCCTGTGTTAGTCAGTCGCCCATCATTGGCAATTCCAAGTCAGTCTTTCAATTTCACCCTCCTGAACTGTACATCCATGTAAATCCGGTCTAGTTACTGTTTTTAAAGACTGTCTCAAGTGCAAACCAGTACCGGTCTTTTGAAGTGCAACTTTGCGCACTAATCTAAAGACCTCCAAAATTTAATAATAATTTAATTCAAGAATTTTCCGATTTGTTGTCCTTCATGTCTTCTTGTAGTGACAGGCTTCTTGTTTTAGGTGATTTAAATATTCATATCTGCTGCCCCTCAAAGCCTTTAGTAAAAGATTTTGTAATGACAGTTGAAAGTTTCAGTCTAACCCAACTCATACAAACACCCACTCATGAAAAAGGACACATTTAAGACCTTGTCTTTACATCAGGTTTTACAGTTTCAAATATAGATGTTTTTAACCGCGGTATATCAGATCACTTTATGATCACTTTTGAGTGCCCGTTAACATGCCCCATAATAAAACGGTCCGATACAGCGACCATAATGCATTATTATAATTCAATACCATAATGTATTGAATTTGTTCTCCAGAGTATAAGTAAGTACAGTTATTACAGCTAACTACCTAACAGTCACTGGGTGAAATTCCCCTCTAGCTATAACTAGCTAGTGAACAGTCAAATGGGTGAAAGTCCCTGCTCTTTAGAGAACAATCACTAGGTGAAACTCCTATCTAGGGTTACTGACGAGAAAAAGGAAAAACGGTGAGATTCTCTGTGTAGTTAAGTGTAAAGACAAGCTAAGACTTTCTCATGAGGGAAAGTAAATTCAAGGGAGCAGTTAAGAATGGA
Organism: Taenioides sp. WSHXM2023; assembly: GCA_029959045.1. NCBI lineage: Eukaryota > Metazoa > Chordata > Actinopteri > Gobiiformes > Gobiidae > Taenioides > Taenioides sp. WSHXM2023. The sequence goes on from CM057101.1 coordinate 874,945, forward strand.
GATATTGTATTAATTGTAAATGTAAAATGTATGAAGACAAATGTATATTTACATATGTTCTGAACTGTGGCAACATGTAAAAGAAAAAAAAATCTGATTTACAAATGTGACACCAGAAGTCAACTATATGTTTGTGTGAAACGATGGACAAAGCTGCCAATACTCAAACTGTGACTTTGAGCCGTATTATGGAAGGTTTGGCGGCCTCGCACCGCACTTTGGAAAACATTTCGGAGAGGTTAGCAGTCATGGACCACAGACTTGATGGAACTTTGGCTCTTATTCGCAATAGGGAAAACATCTAGGAGAATTTTGGCTGCTCGGCATAGAGAGATGAGAAGACCTTGAGACCAATGGACAAACAAGAGCAGTGTTTAGAATTGGACGCAGCTGCTCGCTCTAAAACCTAAACAACCCAATCTTATCTTTTTGCCTCTCCAAACCAGCACCGGTCCTGACCAAGGCCGGGCTGGTGTCAAATCACCCTGAGATTACAGCGGAGGGAGCCTGGCCCCTCCCCAACCCCTCGCAGCTTCGTACCCCCGACCGGGTGGGCGGGTCTGTTGCATCCAGCGCCCCAGTGGCTGCAGGATCCGGATGGCTGCTTGCCTATGTTGGGCTATCTCCACACCCCTCCCCTACCCTGTTGCTAGTCCTGTGAAAATGTTTGTACTGCGTTTTGACTGTGGTGCTGATGCTCGGAGGTGTTTTTTATTTGTGTACTCACCCCATACTATGCCCCGATAGGAGCATGGTCTGGGGGCGGTTCTCTTTTTTTTTCTCCTCCCTCTACCCTCATGTTACGCTGTATTGTTTATTCCTACTTGCTACCTGTCTTCCGGTCCGGTTCGCGTAGTCTTCCCCATGTCATATTGTTTTTTTTGTATGTTGTAATGTACGGACGGGGTACAGGTCCAATTTCGATTGCTTTCTATGTCTTGTACATGCGAAGGAATTGACAAATAAAGGCATTCATTCATTCATTCAAATTGTGCAATGTCAGAAAATCTGTGTTTAACATTTGAGCATGTGTCAACAGTGTGAAGAAAATGATAGGATGTAGGAAGTTAACTGATTCATTCATTTTTAGAGTTCCTTGGTTCTTTATATTTTTCTTTTTGTGTATTTGTTTTGGGTTTTTGCCTATTGATTTTTTATGACGTGCATGTCTAAGTCCAACTGGTACTAGAAAACTCCTAAGTTGTAATTGGTTCCATATATTTTGGTGAGCTCTCTTAAAAACAAAATGAAAGCCTTATCAAAGCCAGTTGTGATCACAAAAAAACTTCACTTGACTGACTTGACCATTCTTGATAACTATGTGCCTGTGAAATTTATTATTTTTTTTTTTTTCTTACAGGAGATATGGATGCTGCATAATTTTCTCTTCTGTTCTTCAACATACTATGACTAACAACACTAACAACTAACAGTTTTAACAAAATGTTTATTTCAGAAGTGCAATTTAACCAAAGTGTTTTCTTACAGTAGATGACAACAAAGCCAACACAGATGCCTGCTTAGAATAAAATTGACACATAAATGTGTCAGAGGGGAAATATTAGAAAATTAGCTTTAGATCATTTAGAGACTGTTTTCCATTTTCCAACTACAAGACCTGTAACCTGACAATGCCCTTCAAGACAAAGAACAACCACAGTGAATGGTCTGAAGCCAGGAGATAACATTCGAAAGCATCGTCCTGAACGGGAGGACACGTGGTCTTCTCCTGGGCAAAACCAGACCTGCATCATTAAACCATACAACTGTTTCACAACTGTCACTGGAGAAAAAACGTCATGCTCCTCCCTACCTCATTTTAAAACCCTCCTAAAAACACATTTTTTCAAGATGGCGTTCAACAGCCCATGAGCTCTACTCTGAAGCTGTCAACTTTAGACTTTTATCTTTGTGTATTAAACCACTCTTTCATGTAATATTTTATATGTTTTATATTTGTTTTATTGTTTCACTATGTTGTGTTTCATGTTGTAAAGCACTTTGTTAATGTTGTTTTAAATGTACTATATAAAGAAAATTACTTAACTTGGCCAAAATATTAAAAACGTTTTATTTTAATGTGAAATGAACAAACTAAAATAAAAAAATACATTGTAATTAGATGCCCATTGTTTATTTTCCATAATATGGGACCAGTACACACACACATACAACATTACGACTAGACTTGCAACCGGGGAGGAGAGGGGGGTGGAGTTAACCCAACGTAGGCAAGCAGCTATTCAGATCCTGCAGCCTCATGAGTGCTGGATTCAACAGACCCACCCACTATGCTGGGGGGACAAAGCTGCTAAGGCGTGGAATGGTATGTGGGCCTGGAGAGTCGCTCTGTCTGGCATCCCAGACGAAGTCAAACATCTGCAGGTGTCAGTTCAATATGAGGGGAGATAAGATAATATTATAGGCCAGCAGCCTGGATAGCCTACCATGCATCCCCCCCACAACAATTCGTGACTTAATTTTTTTTTAACCCTTAGCATGTATGTAACATGTTTCTGAGTGGTAACGGTGAAATAATTCATTCCCACTAATGATTTATACTTGATTTTGTAGGTAACCCTCGGAAACGGCATTTTTCGGTGTTTTGCATCTTCAGATTTCACCGTTTTTCCTTGAAGCTGTTACAAAGTCTAGAAAGATGTTAACCTGGATTATCATATATCAAATAAAAATACATTATCTCACCAATATTTTCGTGCTATGTTTGTGTAATTAGTTCAGAATCAACATTTAAATAAATCAATACTAAGACGAGTACTGTATTTACGTCATTTCTCATCCGAGAAAATGTATTCTTAAAAATATCTTACATGGCATACTTATATGCAGAGATATCTGCATAAAACAAATCGACCGTACAAAACTAGAAGAATCATCAATAATTTTAAAATATTATCTGGAATACATTAAATAATATGCATGTTTGTCAAGACTTAAAATTTCAGCAAAAACATAGTGGATATTCTGCAGTGGTTCCCGTGAACATTTATGTCATCAACTAACATCCATTAAGTCTATTAATTGTACTATAAGTATTTAAGTGCCAATGGCTATTATTTAAGTATTAAGTTATGAAATTATTTTTCAGTCATTTGTACTTACCTTTTCACTTGGATCATATTTGCTGATGAACGGATCTGTATGCTTTCAGGTGAGAGCTTTCGTGAATACGACAAGACATCATGGATCATCCTGAGGAATCTGGTCCAGCTGTGAAGAGAAAGAAAAGAAGTGATGCGTCCCCTGATGTGTATTGTGTGGTACATTGTCGTGATATAACGCATGGTACATTCAAGTTCTTCAAAGATGACAAGAATGCATCATCCAAAATCGAAAGGCTCAAGGAAATTAAATTGAGAAGACAGGATGAACCTGTGACATCTAGTTATCGGATGCAAGAACAATGTAATCTTCTTCCAGAAGTGATCAAAGACAATCACGGTTACCACTGGAACTGCTATAAGAGGTTCACAGGTAATCTTGACCGATTAAGACAGCAGCCTCAATTTAATTTCCTTAAGCCTTTCGATTTTGGATGATGCATTCTTGTCATCTTTGAAGAACTTGAATGTACCATGCGTTATATCACGACAATGCTACGCCAAACTTTGTGTAAGGACGTCCCATTGGCAAGGACAGATTTTTGGCATGTCGCCGTGGAAATACAATATAAATGGGGTGTAGGCGTCACTGAGTTTTTTAAATGAGACCATGTCACAAATGTGCATACCAAATTTTGTATATCTATGACAAATAAAATGTTATTGTTCCATAGAAGTCGTCAAGGGGGCACTATTGCACACATTTTTGTATTTTGTTACATCAGTCTGTTCAGGGTCAGGGTTTGCACCCAAGATTAAAATTTAAGTGAAATAAGCCAAAGTTTGTGCGATTTGGCGATTTTTCCATTGGAATAACATGGAGAGTTTATGTCAGTTTTTTATGTTCAGTTATGCAACACATATTTTATTAAATTTTTCGGCACTTCTGAATTTTGGGCAAAATTTTTTGAATATGTTTAGGGGGTCAAATTAAACCTCAAAGAGTATAATAATAATAATAATAATAATAATAATAATAATAATAATAATAATAATAATAATAATAATAATAATCACTGTGGGGTCAATGGCGAATGACAAGCGCTTATAATAGGCCCATAGGATAGCAATAGCCCCTAGGGTTCGGGCCTAAATATTCTGATACGAGAACAATGGTCCACTTTTTTTTTAGCTAGCAAGCTATACATTTTCGGAAAGCTCTGGCACATTGCTACATCATGGCGAGGGTCCCTGGTCACTATGGGCGAGTCACGTTGCATCATTTCACTTCCCGGCCACTAGGAGCATTGCTTTGTGATACTAATAGGCCCTTCACCAGCTTCTGGTGCTTGGGCCTAATAATAAAAAAATAATAATAATTTGAGCAAAAACAATATATCTGTTAACATGGGAACAGCATATTATATGTTTTTTGAAAGCTCTCGACCTTCCCCCACGTCACCGTGGAGTCATTAGTCATCTCATCAGGGTCATCAGGAGGGTGCTGGCCAAACTCACATCCATCATGGCCGACACCTCTCACCCTCTGCACCGGACTGTAGAGGAACTGAGCAGCACCTTCAGTGGCCGACTGAGGCACCCTCAGTGTAAGAAGGAACGCTACCGCAGGTCCTTCATCCCCACTGCTGTCAGACTGTACAACTCCACTGTTTAACACTTACAATAACCTGTGCAATAACCAGTGCAATAACCTGTGCAATAACCAGTGCAATAACCTGTAACCATGTCACCTCATCAGTAACCGCCTCCACTGTCCTCAGATTATATATTTATATATTTGTATATTTGTATTCTTTTACATATATATATATTATATAAGAGATATGTTTTATTATATATTTACATTTCTTTCACTCCCTGTACATAAGAGCTACCTGATGTTGTAAATATGTTAATATTTATTGTGATTTTATTTTTTATTTACTTATTGTTCTGAGTGTTTGCACAATTTTTCACAACTTTTTGCACTATACTGTCCCCTGACTGTGAGCTTCTGTCACAAGTGAATTTCTCCTCTGTGAGATCAATAAAGTCTTATCTTATCTTATCTTATCTTATCTTATCTTATCTCCCCCTGACCTCCCATTGACTTCCATCTATTTTTCCATTCATAGGCGTGGGTTATAAATATGGCCCAGGCCTTGGGCGTGGGTTACTGGGATACTGCTGTTTGTGCAGGGGGCGACCGAGAGGTCAAAGCTGCACAACGTCCTCTCGCATATGCTCATGTGCTCATCGTTGCCCATGCGCTCGTTGTAGTGAACGCAATAGGCCCTAGGCCCTATCGGGGCTCGGGCCTAAAGAATAATATTCTGATACGAGAACGATTTTGACTTTCTTTTGGCTAGCAAACCATACATTTTTGGAAAGCTCTGGCACATTTATTTCACTTCCCGCCCACTAGGAGCATTGTTTTACGATACTGATAGGCCCTTCGCCAGCTTCTGGCGCTCGGGCCTAATTATAAGAAGAAAGAAGAAAGAAAGAAGAAAGAAGAATATTCTGATACGAGAACAATGTTCCGCTTTTTTTTAGCTAACAAGCTATACATTTTCGGAAAGCTCTGGTGCATTCCTACGTTATGGCAAGGGTCCCTGGTCACTACGGGTAAGTCACGTCGCGTCATTTCACTTCCCGGCCACTAGTAGCATTGCTTTGTGATACAAATAGGCCCTTCGTCAGCTTCTGGCCCTTGGGCCTTATAATAATATTTTTAGCATAAACAATATATCTTTTAACATTGGAACAGTATATTATACGTTTTTTAAAAGCTCTCTCAAAAGCTGATGCGCTTGCCATTCATCAATGAATGGCAAGCACATCAGCACCAGATTGTTGGGGTAGCCCCCTGACCTCCCATTGACTTCCATTCATTTTAGCAGTTATAAATATGGCCCAGGCCTTGGGCGTGGGTTTCTGGGATACTGCTGTTCACGCAGGGGACGACCGAGAGGACGAAGTTGCACGACGTCCTCTCGCATACGCCCATGTGCACATGCGCATATCATATCATAGCGAAAGCAATGGGCCATACGCCCTGTCAGGGCCTATTCCGATGCGAGAACAATGTTCCGCTTTTTTTTAGGCTAACAAACTATACATTTTCGAAAAGCTCTGGTGCTTAAGTATATACTAAAAGTATATACTAAAAGTATATACTTAAGTATAGACTACTTACTTTTTATGTAGGAGAGCTGGGGAGAGCGAAGGAGAGAGTGAGCTGAAAAGAGTGGAGGAGAGCTGAAGCCGTGGGGCTGAGTCATGCTAATCCTCTGGGTGCTGACCGTGGTGCTTCTGAGGGGCGCTGCACGTCGCATACACTGTAAAATCACTCGCCATCATTTAGCATAGCAATCAGTGCAAGATATCCATATCAGTGGGTTTCAGAATGATGAAAAATTAGGACTGTTGCCATGGCAATTAACCATAAAACAAAATGGTGAAAAGTTATCATAATGTCTCCTAGGACATTTGGTCTTGTAGGCCATTTGGAGAAATGTCTAGGCTTCTGACTACCCCACAGAAGTAGTGGAAGACATTGTCGCAGGCGCAGTATTGACAGGCGCACGGATGCCGGCGTTTCTGGATCGTGTTGCGACAACTGTCAGTATGCAATACGCGGAATGATGTACGCGAAATGATGTTAGTAATCGTTCGTGTGGATAACAATTGATTGGTCAGTTTGCGTTTCGGCTGTTCGGAAGGCGCGCGGCGGGATTCGCCTGTGCGTGCGTGCACCTGACGCGGAGCTTGAGCCTGTCATCTCTGAGCTCCCGTGGTCAGTTCCGTCACACCGCCTCTGCACCGGCCGACCCCCGCATCTATAGCTCCTCGCCTGTCCAAACTCGTACAGATACCTTTGGTTTCGCGTTAATATCGAGCGGACAAAGAGACTGATCATCATCGACGTTAGATTTTTCACATGGGCGAAGACGAGGAGCTCTCAGCTGCCCGGATTCGCCGCCAAGGAAGCGAGGAAATCGGAGCATCTTCGGAACCGCAGCGAGAGTGCAGATATGCCGAGCTCTTCCAACAACTGGACCTGAACAAGGACGGCCGTGTGGACATCAGCGAGCTGCGGCTGGCTCTGGCCAAGCGTGGCGTACACCGGGGGAAGGCAGAGGAGGTACGGCATTAGCATAGCCTCCTCACTCAGTAGATTAACTAGCTAGAGATTTATGCGCACATCACGGCGGCTAGGATTCATTTTCACATCTGCGGAAAAACTCCGGCGTGGAGACTGGGCAGTGATATTGATGCCGTGTAGTCTAACGATGCAGTAGCAGTGTCTTAGGCTAATGCATTAAAGGTGCACTGTGGAACTTTTCTAGTGGAGGGTCTGCTCCTTGTTTGTCTTCATGGTTTTATTGCTTTGCTTGACATTATAAGGCCCACATTTCACTATTCAAAAATCTACCTGGAGTTGGTAGACTCTATTTTGAGTTGTGTTACTGTTATTACAACTCAAATAACAGTAATAACGCCTTGTCCCAAGGAGGCGCCTTGTCTCCAGGTAGATTTTCCCAGTTTGGACATTTTTTAGGTTTCAAATTTTACTTCCTGACTGAAAATTGTGACATCACGCTAAATAATCCCATAACTATTACATAGCAACCATGCTGTACACTGGGCCAAAACCCTTATTTTATTGAATTATATTTAAAGTATCAGAAAATGCATTGCTTGTATCTAACTTGCGCATAGAATTTTCTATGATCTCATCATAGAAATTTTCTTCACAAATTGCTGCTTGATTTGTGTAAATCTATATATTTTCAACAGGTATTATCCCACTAAATTAAGTCAAAATTAGAATTACTAAACTTGTCATACGCACTTTAACCAATACTATAACAGTCACCTGCATGATTCCATTTAAATAGAAAGTTAAAACTATACTTATTCTCCATGGAGATAGATACGCTTTATGCCATAGACCTTCTGTGGAATATTATTGCCAAAAGAACATTTCCATGGCGATAAGCAGAAGGAGGCACTGCTTCAGGATCCGGTTTGTGTTGAGTAAAAAATAGTCCCTCCATGGATGGAACTTTGTGCCATAGATAGAGGCATTCCCTTTTGCAACTCACCCCTACTTCCTGTCATTTTCATTTATTTCAACTTTTGTGCACATGTCAACATGGCCAGTGTAAAACTAGGATTTGCACTTTAAAGAGCCCAACATTTTCTGAAGTTTAAGTCATGTTAGAATGTTTTTTCCTCCTCAAAAACAAACCTGGAGTTGTGTTTTGTTTCATTCACACATGTTTGAGTAACCCTTTATTATTTGTCTGTCTACATCTCCAAAGCTCAAAATGCTCTGTTCCACCTTGTGATGTCATGAAGTGGTAGTTTTCAAGTTAACTGCCACCATCTACCTGTTGTTCAATAGAGTTCGTCTATTCCAGGGCTGAAATTATCCAAATGATTTCAGTGAAGGTGTGTGGAGTTTAAAAACACAGTGGAGTACTTCCTGTATTACCACATGGCATCACAAGGTAGAGCAGAGTATTTTCTGTTTGAGAGAAGAACTCAGCCTAAATATGCAGGGTTTGTGTGTGTGAATGAAACAAAACTCCAGGTATGTTTATGATAAGGAAACATCCATCCATCCATCCATCCATTTTCTCCCGCTTAATCCAGCTGGGTCGCGGGGGCAGCACGCTGCCCATTACTCTGTGCACCAGACCCAGACCCCTATGAACCCCTCTGCAGGTGGTGAGCCCACAGGAGGGAGGAATTCCTTGATGGTCCTTGATTGTAAACTGTTCATAGGGGTGTTGCATGTTTTTGGTTGATGGGGGGAAACCGGAGTACCCGGAGGAAACCCATCCAGACACGGGGAGGAAACATGCAAACTCCACACAGAAAGGCCCGGGCGACCCGGGGATTGAACCCATAACCTTCTTGCTGTGAGGCATGAATGTTGCCACTCAGCCACCGTGAATGAGGAAACAACACTATAAAATAGATCAGAAAATAGCACAATATGGGCCCTTTAAGCTCTATGCTGAATACAGATATCGATTCCCACTGGTCAGCCTCCATGATGCTCTGAGCAAGTGACTCACAGGTTATTCGTCACATTGAAGGGTGGACTCTCAGAAGAAACACCTTCATTTTCCTAATAGCAATTATTTGTCAATTGTAGTTTAAATTCCAATGCAGCTTCTCACCTGCTGTGTGGTTCTTGTGCCGAGGAGGAGATGTCAAGAATCATTCAAAAAGACAGACGCTCTGATAGTGCAATACTATTTATTGTATGTAAAATCCCTCAGTCGTCCAGGTAGAATCCATGGCAAAAAAGGAGAAAATTTAATTTGTCAACTGGACATAGTTTATTTGGTTTCAACCAAATAAACCAAATTGAAAAATACACTGTTGATATGCTGTTAGTATTGACCCGCTGCAGGGTGTTCTCAAGAAGAATCAGCCAGATGTCTTTCTTAATGTTGTTTATTAGTTATCCACAGGAAGTGTGTGTGGTTCTATAGAAAACATAGGAAACAAAGGTATAAAATGTATATTAATAAACTACATAAACTAAACAATAATAATGCACATATTAATAATAGACAAACTGTTAAACATGATAGTGAACAATAGTTTTGAAATCAGTTGTGCTATTATGGTAAACAGTACAGATCTTCGCAACAACTGTACTGCGCCTTTAAGAGGTGCCGTAACCTGACACGCGCTGCCTCTCAGACAGAGCGCTGCCCCCAACACAGGCCCCGATACAGAGCAACTCTCCACAACAGTCCGCAAACATTATGACAATTATTCAACAACTATTTAAGAACAAGTATTATACATGCATGGGTAATATGCGACCCACAGACATCCGACAATGCTATGAGCCGCGTAATGGCGGCCGCTACTTCAGAAAACGAGGCATGCAAATTACAGAACAAAAATACAACAAAGGAAAAGCACCACGCAACTTATACACAGAACATCTACTTACGTTACGATATCACGCACACACAACCAAAAGGAAAAAATCAGCCCGAACTGGGTCCTGACTAAAAACACAAACCAAGAGCGCTATTCTCTGCAGTCTCTCTGCTCGCAGTCCGACACACACTGAACCCCGATACCTGGCCTCAGCCCCACGCGCAAGCGGGGTGGGACCAGACTCATGATTGGCTGCTTCCAGCGGTGTCCGTCTCCATGCAGAAGCACCCAAAAACCCTGAGGCCTTTTAACAGCCGCCCCCAAATTTCCAGCGGAAATTTGAACGTCACAAGAAAAGGCCCATCCTAGTCTGGAACAGCCGGCAGCCGAATGATCCGCGCCACTGGGCGTATGTAACTGTGATCCCCGACCTTGACCTCCACAGTTCGAATCCGTTTGTCCTGTCCGGGAAAGATTTTCGAAATCCTTCCAACAGGCCACAAAGCGCGTGGCAGCTGGGGGTCAACGATCATAACTGGAGTATGAATATGGAGGTCTGGGGCGTCAGTGGTCCATTTCTGACGTGCCTGTAATCCAGGAAGGTAGAGTTTAATAAACAACTTCCAGAAATGATCCGCAAGCAGTTGACTGTGTCGCCATCTCTTCCGACTAAGAAGTTCAGACTCTGGGTAGACCACCTGGGGCAGAGAAGATTCGGAGCGTCCCAAGAGCAGACTGTTGGGGGTGACCGGGTCTAAGTCAGCTATGTCAGAGGAGACATAGCCAAGGGGTTTGGAGTTCAAGATACCCTCAATCTCCACAAGCACTGTGAGTAGTACCTCTTCAGTCACCGATTGGGAACCCACAGTGACTTGTAGTGCCTGTTTCAAAGAGCGGATCTCCCTCTCCCAACATCCCCCAAAATGCGGGGCATTAGGGGGGTTGAAATGGAATCCAACCTGAACTTTGGCCAACTGTGCTTGTAACTCTGGGTGTAAAGAGGTGAAGGTTTCATGTAACTCACGTTCCCCGCCTCGGAAGTTGGTGCCCTGGTCCGATATCAGTTCGAACGGTCTCCCTCTCCTAGCTGCGAACCGGCGAAAAGCCATCAGGAAAGAGTCCGTGTCAAGTGAAGACAGCAAATCCAAATACACTGCGCGTGTTGTCAGGCATTTGAAGATAATGCCCCATCGTTTCTCCTTCCTTCGGCCTATAGTAACATGGTAAGGCCCAAAACAGTCCACCCCTGTGGAATAAAAAGCAGGTTTATACAGTCGCAGCCGGGAGGGTGGCAGGTCTGCCATCTGGGGTACTTCAGGTTTAGCACGCCATTTTCGGCACTCAGTACATCTCTGTTGGTAACGGCGAACAGCCTGTCTCCCTCTTAGGATCCAGAATTCTCTGCGAATCTCGGCAAAAACCCGCTCAGGGCCAGAATGTGCAAGTCTCTCATCAAAGTCCTTAATAATCAGTTGGCTGAGGGGATGTTTACTGTCCAGCACCAATGGATGAATTGTATCCGGGCTGAGATGCGGGCTGTGACGCAGGCGCCCACCGACTCGTATAAGTTGTGTAAAGTCCAACTCAGGAGCCAATGTGATTAAACGACTGTTGGTGGCAAGGGGCTTGCCAGCCTTCAGGTGTGCCAAGTCGGTGGGAAAGCAGTCTTCCTGAGCCTGTCTTATGAGCTGGTTCTTGGCTTCTCTGTAATCACTGGCTGAGGGAACGTAGTCAGCCGCCCCATGGGAAGCTTTGATTGTAGCCTCGATGAGATTATCCAAGGATGAGAAGGCACTTGCATCTGGCACTGAGTTGGTGGTGTGTTGGCACAGTGTAGCCCTCTTAAACTCTGCATTGACCAGGTGAGTGGCTGCTGGTGGGCGTGGCCAATGTCCCTCAGGCTCACGGAGGAATTGCGGTCCCTGGTACCAGCGGCTCTGATTGCTCAGGTCAGATAATCTCTTCCCTCGAGTAATATCATCTGCCGGGTTGTTGCTGGAGTCCACGTATCGCCACTGGTTGCCAGCTGTCAACTCCTGTATCTCCGTGATGCGCTAGAGGTGCGCGATATATCGATTAAATCGATTAATTCGAATTTACAGTTCAGAACGATGTGTTTTTATGAAAATCGATTTTTTTTATTATTAGTATTATTTTTACACGCGAGCGTCGAAAGCGGAACTAATGCGCTGCAGCGCTCTACACGGGTAAGTTAGCGGGGCGCGGAGCGGAGGAGGTGTCGTATTTTTCTGCTACGACTGACCTGTGGTCCAGCCGAACGATGCAGCCCTACTTGAGTTTAACGGTACATTTTGTTAATAGTAGCTGGGCGATGCGAAGCGTTTATCTGCATCTACAGTGTATTTTCCCGAGGATCACAAGGGGGGATTAATCGCGCAAGGATTGAAAGATGCTTTCACTTCGTGGAAACTTGCAGAAGACCGACTCATCTGCATGACAACAGACAGCGGCAGCAATATGATCAAAACTTTCTAAAAGTAGCAAAAGGAGAAATTGATTTGTCAACTGGACAGAGTTTATTTGGTCGAATACATTTCTCAGCTCATCCAAGCTGCTTCTTCAGTTCTGGTCAGATGCTGGTGGACACTGCTTTATATCTGCTTGAAGGGAGGAGCTTAATTACAATGAAAATTACTCTGAGACAACACATATTTATTTACAGTTTCTGTTAGTCAGGTGAGTCTATTCATTATGGAGTGGGAGTGGGGGAGTAGTTAGCATATCCATTCAGGGCCATGATGGGTGTTTTCACACCTCTGGACATGTCCTGGACATGTCCTTTCTAAAAGTGTCCTTTCTAAAAGTGTTTACAATGGCCTGGTCTGCCATTTCACTTACAAGTATGTTTTTTGCTTGTCAGATTGCACTTTAATCCTAAATTTAAAAAAAGAATAAAGTTAAAACTTGTTTTTGAGCCATTTATTTGTCATCTGTTATTTGTTTTTGAGTAGGGCAGAGAAAAATCGATTAAAATCGGAAATCGGATTTTTTGTAAAAAAATCGGAGATTTTATTTTTAGGCCATATCGCCCAGCTCTATGATGCGCGTACCCACAAAGACTTTAAACCGGCAAGAGTCTGATTGGAGCCATGCTAGCACTGTGGTAGAGTCTGTCCATAGAACGACCTGCCGGAGGGGTATGGTGAGCTCAGCAATGAGCACTGATGCCATCTGAGCACCAGTCAGAGCAGCACAGAGTTCTAACCGGGGGATTGTTTGCTGCTTACGGGGAGCGACACGTGACCTGGCAGTAATAAAGGCCACTTCCACATCCCCAGTGCTGCTCTCGGTCCTCAAGTAGGCCACCGAACCATATGCCTTTTCAGAGGCATCGCAAAAAATGTGAAGATCTCTTGTGTTGCATATTGAGTCCAGCTCTTTGCTAGTGTAGCAACGTGGAAGCTGTATACTGGGCAGTTCTGGCAGCTCTTGTTCCCACTCCTTCCAGATCTGAAGCAGGTCAGCCGGGAGATCGGGGTCATCCCACTCTCGTTTCTTGGTCCAAAGCTGCTGCACCACCACCTTTGCTCGAGTTGTAAACGGTATAAGGTAACCCAGAGGGTCGTACTGACTAGCAAGGATTTTGTAAATGACTCGGAGAATAGTCTTTGGGTAAGAGGGGTTTCTGAGCTTGTAGGACAGAGTGTCTGATTGGCCGTGCCAGTAGAGACCGAGAGCAGACTCCTGACCATCCACCTGGCCCTGAGAGATCCAAAGTTCAGAAGTGCTTGACCTGGCAGTGGAGGGCAGGTGGCTGATGACAGATGGTTGATTGCTGGCCCACTGACGTAGTTCAAACCCTCCTTCTGCCAGGTGGGTCTGCAGTTTGTCAACTAAACGGCATGCTTCTTCTTCTGATGATAGACTGCGGAGGCAGTTGTCCACATAAAAGCACTGTAGAACTGTCTCCCGTACTTCCAGGTCCACCATGCCACAATCTTGGACATGCTTCTGGAGAGCAAATATGGCACAGCAGGGACTGCATGTTGTGCCAAAAGGCAGAACTCTCCACTCATAAACCTGCGGGGGCTTCTCTGTTTGGAGGTCTCGCCATAGAAACCGAAGTAGAGGCCAGTCCTCTGGAAGCAGGCGAACTTGATGGAACATTCCACGTATGTCACTGCTAATGGCGACAGAATGCTCCCGGAAACGCAACAGGACGGCAAGCAGTGATGGGCCCAAAGCAGGTCCAGGTAGGAGTAGCTTGTTGAGATTCTGCCCCTGATATTCAAAGGAACAGTTGAACACAACCCTGTTCTTGCCGTTGTGTTGAACCATGTGGTGTGGTATGTACCAGCTGGTGGGAGTGAGCTCTGCACCAGGTTCCAGTTTCACCACATACCCAGCTTCTAAAAGTCTCCGAATCTCAGCTATGTAGGCTGAGGCTTGCTCGGGGGATTTAGATAGTCTTTTTTCAATGTTACGAAGCAGGGGGAGCACTGACTCCTTGGGCGATTGGAGCTGGGGCATTTGAGAAACACGCAGTAGTGGGGTGGCATAATGATTTACCCCCTCAATGTCATGCCGTTCAGTCTTTGTCTCAAGGAGGTCAAGTGCATACCGGTCCTGTTGGGATCTGGTGCTGGTCTTGTGATTACGCCATGGGAGAACATCCATCTGCCATAGACGCTCCACATGCTGGAACAGGTCATGGGATGAGGGTCTAATGATGGTGAAATAGCACTGCAATGAGGTGCCCCACTGCTTTACTTTCTGGGCAGGCCCTTGCAGTGTCCAGCCTAGACGGGTCTTAACTGCAGCCGGCCCACCAGGAGGGCCAAGACGCACAGGCTCCGTGGGGGTGATAAGATGGGGATAGTCAGACCCAATAAGCAGCACTGGCTGAGCTCGCTCTATTTTCTGCAGTGGCAGACCCTGGAGATGATGATATTTTGTCAACAGCATGTCGATGGGCTGTGTGTGCTCAGCTAGTCCCAGCTCCTTAGCGGTGAAGGCCCCTTTGATGCTGTAAGTCTTATGCGGTTGTGTAGCGGGAGACAGCGTGAAGGACACCGCCGCCCCGTGTATAACCTGAAGGTCTTGTCTCACAGTCCTGAGAGGCAAGTCCTCCGCCATCCCCTTTAGGCCAAGCTGTTGGGCTGCTGAATATAGAAGAATTGTCCTCTCAGAACCGTCATCCAGCACTGCGTATGTCTCAAGGCACTTGTCTCCATTGCGCAGAATGACTTTGCTCACCTTCAGCAGCACGTTCCGGCTCTCAGCAGGTCGGTCCACATACAGAATGTCATCTGTAGTGTTCAGAAGGCAAGAGTCTGACTGGCGTGACTTAGCATCTGTCTTAGCCCCATTATCCCGACTCTGGTTATTAGCATTGTGGAGTACAAGCAGGTGGCGTTTGTTACAGGTCTTACAAGTCATCTTCAGGTCACACTCTGAGGCTCGGTGACCCCGCCCACAGCGCCAACACCTGTTATTGTCCTTGATCCAACTGTATTGTTGAGCAGTAGTCAATTGCCCAAAATTAGCACAGTTGTTAAGCGAGTGCTTTCCATGATCACAATAAGGGCAGTACTTCTTCCCTTTGGCTAGATTTACACTTGGGTTCTTACCTTCTTCAGTTCCAAGCAAAACCGTGGCTGACTTAATGGCTGGCTTTGCTGGTCGGTTGGGCTCCCTCTTAGTGGTTCTGTTCGTGCTGTATCTCGCTGTGTCAACCTGCACCTGCAGCTCGAACTCTAGCCAGTCAGACAGGTCGTGCAGTGTAGGGATGGGCACGTCGTGGGGGTGTATAAAGCGGCGAAAGCCGGCCCGCAGATCATGGGGCAGTTTCCCCAGGAGCCGGGAGACATGAGAGCCACACTCGAGCTCTACTCTGCCCTTCCTCCCCAGCTGCTGCAGCATGCTGACCAAGGAGCGCACCTTGAGGGCAAATGTCCGGAAGGCCTTAATGTCCCCAGAACCGATGTTAGGTCCCTCCATCAACTCTGCTATGCGTTGAAGGGCCAGCTGATGAGGCTGCCCAAACTGTTCGTTAAGAGCCTCCATGGTATCGGAGTAGGGGTAGGGAGAGTTGATATAAGAGTCCGCCACCAGTAGGGCTTCTTCTACCTTTAAATGATCACAGAGGATCTGATACCTAAATCTCTCCGAGGCGTCCCTGGGAAGGAGGTTCTCCAGTGCGATCCTCAGCCGGGCAAACTCCCTCGGATTAGGCTGGCTAAAATCCGGTATGGTTGGTGTCGGTCCCCTGTATGACCGCTCCTGACCACCGAGAGGGCTAGCAGTCCGGTGTCTGGAGTGACGGCGCGGAGGTGACTCATACTGGCGATGGGTCTCAGGGGAGGTGGCACGATATCTCTCGTGGGAATGCCTGTGGGAGCGGGTGGACTGTCTCTCAGGGGTGTAGTAGCTGGCAGAGCGGCGGCTACCGTATCTCTCCAATGTATGGCTGTACTCTGGGGAGCGTGCCGGACGTCTCGTTGGTGAGTCGCGGCATACAGGGGAGTGATGGCGTCGTCGATCTGACCGACTGCTGTACACATGCCTGGTTGAAGGCAGCGAGGGCCTGGGAGGCTTTGGAGAGGACAGTCCGCGCTCCCTGGATGGATCTGGCGAGGGACTGCGCTGGGGTGATGGACTGGATTGTGAAGCAGAAGACGAGCTGTGCTCTGACCTGTGGGAGCTAGGTGGACTACAGTTGTGTCTCCCCCTGGACCGGCTTTTAGCTCGTGGCTGTAGCTGCTTCACAAGCCTCCCAAGGTGTTTAAGCTCCGCTCTGAGGTCCTCACTCTGGGACGCGGCGTTTTGCTGGATCCGCTCCAGCCTCTGGTCACTCTGCTTCGCCTTCTCCTCAAGCTTTTGGTTTTGTATCTGCAGTTCTTTTAGTGCTGTGAGGAGAGAGGTATCTTCTGGCTCCTGATCTGGCGGGAGAAGGTCCCTGTGCCTGGGGCTTGCGGGGGACAGAGCTGCATGGGCCAGTATCTCGTCTGGCCCATCTTTGTCTTGTGCCACAGCTGGTGTGACGGTAGTCCGGAGCCTGGCACCAGACAAGTCGAAGTCCTGCAAGTGCAGAGGAAGGGAGATGTGCCTCTTGGAACGTCTTTCAGCTGACATCGTACTGCAGTAGGTCAATATCCGGCTCGAAGGACCATGAAAAATACACTGTTGATATGCTGTTAGTATTGACCCGCTGCAGGGTGTTCTCAAGAAGAATCAGCCAGATGTCTTTCTTAATGTTGTTTATTAGTTATCCACAGGAAGTGTGTGTGGTTCTATAGAAAACATAGGAAACAAAGGTATAAAATGTATATTAATAAACTACATAAACTAAACAATAATAATGCACATATTAATAATAGACAAACTGTTAAACATGATAGTGAACAATAGTTTTGAAATCAGTTGTGCTATTATGGTAAACAGTACAGATCTTCGCAACAACTGTACTGCGCCTTTAAGAGGTGCCGTAACCTGACACGCGCTGCCTCTCAGACAGAGCGCTGCCCCCAACACAGGCCCCGATACAGAGCAACTCTCCACAACAGTCCGCAAACATTATGACAATTATTCAACAACTATTTAAGAACAAGTATTATACATGCATGGGTAATATGCGACCCACAGACATCCGACAATGCTATGAGCCGCGTAATGGCGGCCGCTACTTCAGAAAACGAGGCATGCAAATTACAGAACAAAAATACAACAAAGGAAAAGCACCACGCAACTTATACACAGAACATCTACTTACGTTACGATATCACGCACACACAACCAAAAGGAAAAAATCAGCCCGAACTGGGTCCTGACTAAAAACACAAACCAAGAGCGCTATTCTCTGCAGTCTCTCTGCTCGCAGTCCGACACACACTGAACCCCGATACCTGGCCTCAGCCCCACGCGCAAGCGGGGTGGGACCAGACTCATGATTGGCTGCTTCCAGCGGTGTCCGTCTCCATGCAGAAGCACCCAAAAACCCTGAGGCCTTTTAACACAAATAGTTTATTTGGTTTCAACCAAATAAACTATGTCCAGTTGACAAATTAAATTTTCTCCTTTTTTGCCAATACTATTTATTACAAAAACAGAGTATAGCCAATTAACAGACATAAGGTCTGGGAGATCACCTCTTGCCAATCTGGTATCGCCCCGAACAAAGGATTTGCCCACATATATATAGCTTTCTATGAGACGTCCCACTGTAATCTGACTACTTCTGTATGTCCAAGATACAGACTTAAACATTTCCAGATGTTCATTAGAGTTAAGGGTCTCTCGGGCCACCATGACAGGTTAGAATGCAGAGGCCTCACAACTCACTCAACGGGCTATTTATTCACAGGGTTCAAGAGGTAGAGCAGATACTACATATTCCCCCCTTCGAGACTGAAGTCTCGCTATTGACCGCAAATCAATCAATTACCTAGCTTCTCCTAGCTATAAACGTGAGAGCGAAAAACCAGTAGCAGCTAAATCTGTTATCAAACTCATACTACTTAATTACTGGAAAACTCTCTCACGGGTCCCGCTGCTAGCGACCATACTATCTTATTGCTAAGTGGGACGTCTCTTTCTAGTATAATAGTCATATTTTAATTAACATAAACAAAAATTAGAAACGACAACTGTGTAAATGAACATATAAACTGTTGAAAACACAAAGTAATACAAAAACTTATACAAGGTAGTGATATATATGTTGATTATACAAAAACCCCATATTAAAAGTCCTCTTTTCTCCGGCATTACAGCTCTTTCATAATGCCTCAACTTTCCACTGTCCATCCAAGCTTTGTTTCGCTCAAAGCTCCATTCATGTCCATTCCATTGTCCAATGTCCATTCCAACATCACTCCCCATTGGTGTCCTGAAAGAACAAAAACACCAACGAGTATCTTGCAAACCAAACATAATCAAACACTTTATCATTATAAAAACATAAATGTAGAATATAGATGTGAAGTATAGAATATGTAATACATATATATATATATATATATATATATATATATATATATATATATATATATATATATATATATAAACCATGAAGTAAATATAATTAACTATACTAAATGTGAAAATAAATGTGAAAAATTATGTGCAGTATGTGTGAAGTAGTCCCCCCTTGCACCGAAATTACACCTATCAGGAATTTCGGTGCAAAGGTCAGTCTGGTAAAGTCAGATACGTATCAACCAACTCAAAATCTGTACCCACACTCTCTTCATTAACACGCAAGTTGTCTTCCCACAGTAATGGCAGTTGAGTTTGGTCCGATGGCAGAACAATTCCAACCCATCGCAATATCATAGCTTTAGCAAAAGACAACAGTATGGTACAAAAACAAAGCATAATACCTAATATTGCAAGCATTCCCACCACAGCCCAGATTATGACAGCTCCTAATGCTCCAAATTTCTCTCATAGCCAATCATTAGCCGACCAACCTGAACCTTCTGATGGCCCAAATGCATCTCTAATCTTCTTCAATGCATCGATTACATTAGTCATATTATCGGAACTATCAGGAATTAGAGTATAGCAAGCATCACCCGTCAAATTTAAAGCTACACATAACCCACCTTGTTTAGCCAAAATATAATCCAGAGCCATGTCATGCTTCAACAGAGTCAAACGATGACTTTTCTGAGTATTTGACAAAGTACTAAAACCCCTTATGGTCTCATTAGCGAACCCTTGGAGAGTATACGTTATGTTATCTATATGATCTGCCAAATATGTCACTCCGTACCAAGGAAAAAACCCAATTCCCCATTTCTCACCGAGACTAATTCTCCAATGATATGATTCTAAATTATTAAACTGTGCCAGCTCCCTCTTCTGTCTATCATGTGGGACAATCACTGGTTGACTGTCAATAGATGATCCCTGACCTTTCCGAACTACCAAAACATCATATGGGAGTTTTAACATAGCCATGTAACAACATCCAGTCCATCCGTATGGTAAAAATATATATGCTTTATTATCACAGACCCACCACATATCTTTTAAAGTTCCCACAGTTTTATTCCCAAGATTCGTCACATTAGCCACTATTAGTCTCCTATTCTTGCCATTTGGTAAACGAAATATCACAAATTGGTTATCTCCAAGTTTGCCGTGAGGAACCTTACCAAACTGCATTCCATAATGGTCGCATTCTGATATCCCTAGAAAAACCCCTGGACCACCATGGGCGTCATTAGAACATATACAGTGTGGTGCTCGTACAGGTTTTACCTCCATTGGGTCAGGTGAAGTTAACTTACCCTCTTTGTCAAGAAGGTTTACGTAGGGGAGAGCTCTTAACCATGCACATTCCCGTGTAGGTCTGAACATTCCAGACCAAATTACTCGAACTTCTTCAGTTGCCTCTTGGTTAAAGAACAACCAAGACATAACCATAGATTGACACTTGACACTCAAAGGCTGAGGCAAAGTTTCCATTATAGACTGCCAGGTGCTAGGAGATGGAATCCTAACCATACATGGTTCATCCTCATGAACAGTTGCTCTAACAGCATGTGCTATCTGTTGAAACCAAAGATTTCTCCCAGCGAAAAGGTCAGCAATGTGCAATGCCGACGAATCAAACCCAAATGCTTTCCACTTAGCTTCTCTCTTATATAATGCTCGATACGATTCTGTCATGTCTTCCGGTGTCTCGTCCATGTCAGTCCAGTCATATTCTGCAACTGACATAGTATCAGTTGTCATTGTCATAGTCTGAATAGTCCTCGTCTCAGTTGATGTTTCAGTCCTGGTGGCCGTACGTGCAGTACTAGACTTCTGTGTTGCAGTCTTAGTTCTCTCATCAAGCATAATCGTCAAAATGGATTTCACATGAAACATAGCTGTCCAAATAGATTTCACATAGAGTACAGTTGTCGACATAATATTCAAAGTTTCATTTGAAGATAAATGTTATAAATATCGTTGTCTTTGTACCATTAGTAGAATTCTCTACAGGAGACTCCATTACCTTAGTAGTTGCCTCCTTAGTAACTCCCTTTGAGGTCACTGCTTTTGGAGTAACCACTGTATTAGCCAAAGTAGTATTCAACTTATTCTCTGCTGCTGTAGTGCCAGATGTTATCGCTAATTTACTTGTCGTCATCGTGATTGTCGGCGTCGTAGTCACAAGTGTAGTTCTAATTGTCGTAGTCACAGAAGTTGTAGTAAATGTTGTTGTAGTTGTTGATGTTGTTGTAGGTGTGGTAGTGGTATTGTAATAGGTGTAGTGGTAAATGTAATAGTACTTGTTGTGAGTGTAACATTATTCGGTTTTGAGGTATTCTCTCCTCGGCCTGAAACAGTAGGGATCACCTTCACAGTATCACAATCAGTATTTTCAGGTAACCGCCCTAGGGCAGGCAACAGATTGGAAACCTCATCATTCACAAGTAAAGTTATTTTATGTGTTTTGTACCCCATTATCCAACGATCACTCTCTGGCACAAATGTATGCTGTTTCTTTAAATGTTTACAAATGTAATCTTCTTGATCTTCCCGTGAAATATTTCTTACCACCAATGAACATTCGCCCACAATTGGAGTTGGTTTCAACTCATTATATAAAATATACTTCCTCAGGCCCTTAGAAGACTCCCTTACTTCAGGCCCGGATAATACTATAATTTCACCCAAATTATCAATCCATTCGAGACCAATTAGAACACTGGCATTTGAGAAATGCTGTCATACCTGCCAAATCACTAACTACAGAAACAGTATCAAACAAAATAGTAGTCTGAGGGTTAATGGTGGTTAAGTATGATTTACCTGTCTCCACCTTAATCGTCAAAGGTGGAGCAGTAGGCTTCTGATTTGTCACCCCTACTGCAGGTCTAGGCATAACAACCTCCTGCGTCTCACTAGTGTCTCCTGCTGGTGTGGTTTCTTCTCCCATCACCACCAAGATTACAACTTTTGTTCTAAAAATTGAATCTGACCATTCACCACGCTCTTTCTTATCAGCCAACTGTGGATCATAATACAGACACTTATATCGCCCTTGGTCTTCCTTATGTGATTTGTGTATATAAAGACTACAATCTCCAGCTATTTTAAGTCTTCTTTTATCATTCAACAGCACATATTTCCCTATTCCGATTGTCCTTGATAATTCCAGAGTTTTCCCAAAATGGTCTTCCCATTGCGGTCGAAAACGTTCTTCATTAGTATTCTCATCAGTACACAGACATGGAAGCACAGCTGCTTTTCCCAAGTTTACTTCCACTTTAGTCTCTATACCGACTAGGTTTTCTTCTTTCTCGTACTGGTCTTGACTGGCTTGGTCCAGCCAGCTCTCTGGGTTCATCTGGAGTGGCGCTATGGCCTTCAAGTCCATCATTTCCTTTGACCGATTCTGTTGTTCCTGGGGCATCGCGTAAATCAACATTTCCAAATCGTTCATGTCCATTGTCTGGGGAGTTCCCTGGGAGAGCATCAGCAGTGGGCAAAAGATCCCCAAGAGTATCCAAAGTCTCTTCTGTTGGCTTTTCTGCTCCTGCCAGCTCACTGTAGCCGTCCTCATTTTGGCCTTGAACGCGTGGTTCCCCCCTTGGAACTTTGACACAGTGTGACAAATGATACCACGTAGGAGAGCCTTTAACTTGAACCGTTGTTCCTGTACTACGTACAACTTCAAACGATCCTTCACGACGCTCGTTATACCATTTTCTTCTAAACACTTTGACAAACACCTGGTCACCCGGCTGCACTATGTCTTTCCTTTGCTCTCTCCTGAACTTCCTCCTGTTTTTGCTTATCTGAAACATATGTAGATAATTTCTTATGTAATTCAGCCATATATTTCACATAAGCTTGCATTTCACTGTCTAACAAATTCAAGCTTGGACCTTTACCGCTAGTACGTAAACGCGGAGTTGGCATTCGTCTTCCCGTAAGTAACTCATGTGGCGTCAAACGCAAATCACGCAATTCGCTTGAGCGACAGGCCATTAAAGCATAATGGAAGCGCTGTAACCCAATTCAAACCTGTATGACAGATTTTTGCAATGCGATTTTTCAAAACGCCGTTCATTCTTTCGCAAATACCCTGACTTTGTGGGTGATAAACTGATCCGAGACGTTATTTAATTCCTAATTTTTGCAAAATTAGTCGAACCATTTTATCCACAAATTCTTTCCCATTGTCAGATGAAATTCTATCGGGAAGTCCCCATCACGTGACAACTTCTCGACACAAAAAGTTGGCAACAGAGTGTGCATCCTTTCGCTTGGTTGGACAGGCTTCTCTCCACCTTGAAAATCTGTCAACGACCACTAGCATATACCTTTTACCTCCTATTGGTCTGATCATATCAACAAAATCAATTACCAACTCCCGCATAGGGCCTGTCGGAGTTAGAATGTAGCCAGGAGATACAGGCACTCCTCTTCTAATGTTGTTCTTTAAACAGATGACACATTTACCAATAAAATAGTCAATTTGTTCAAGCAAATAAGGTGCCCAAAAACCATATTCTTTAGTAATTTTTCTCTTGACTTCCCCTCTTGCCACATGTGCCATGCCATGTGCTTCTTGAATCATCAGAACTAACAGGTCTGGTGGTGCCACAATCAATCCCTCATGATTCCGCCACAGACCTGTACTGTCCTGGACAGCTCCTCGGTCTTGCCAGAGCTGCTTATCCAATGTAGATGCAGACTCTTGCATTGAAATCACATCTCTAAGAGTAACCTTATCTTCCAAATCCACCTCGTGTGTGACCAAAAAGACTTCACCTACTTTATTTGCCCCTGTTACTGCTTTTGCTGCTTAATCAGCAGCCTTGTTACCTCTGGTTACTCTAGATGCATCCATTTTGTGTGCTGCACATTTAGCGATAGCCATTTCTGTAGGTTTCATTACGGCCTGTAATAATTTCATTATCTGAGCATGGTGTTGTATGGGAGACCCATCTGTTTTCTTAAATCCCCGATTTTTCCATACTGATGCATACAAGTGACAAACATTATGTGCATACGCAGAGTCAGTATATATTGTTACACGTTTTCCCTCTGCCAACAAACATGCTTCAGTTAACCCCACGAGTTCAGCCAACTGGGCTGATGCAGGCTGTGGTACTGTTTCAGCCTTTACCACCTCAAAATCATTCCCCTGGGCTCTCACCACTGCATATCCCGCTCTCAAATCGTCTCCAATACGATAACAGGACCCATCAGTCCAAACCTCTAGTTCAGGTTCTCTCAAGGGGAGAGCCTGTAGATCTGACCTCAGTTTGGCATATCTCTCTACTTCCTGAATGCAATCATGTGGCTCCCCATCTGCTAACGTTGGTAAAGTTTCAGCGGGGTTCACTGTAGAACATCTTGTCAATGTAACATCTTCCTGTTCTAAAAGTCTATGATAGTCTCTGAGTCTAGACATTGTCAATGTATGTTTACCATAATTCAAGAGATTTCTGAGGCTATGATGGGTAAGGATCGTTACAGGATAACCCATTGTTATAGCTGAGGCCTTCTCATACATCAACTGAACCCCCACCATCGCTCTATAACAGAGTGGAAAGCCTAACTCTACCTCTGAAAAGGCTGTGGAGTAGTACAAAATCGGCTGAGGTTTTACCCCAGTCCCTGTTGGCTGGCAGAGAACTGCGCATGCATATTTGCCCCCCACGGAGGTAGACACATATAGCAAAAAGTTTTTAGAATAGTTTGGGAGTGCCAAAGCTGGCGCCTCCTGCAGTCTCTGTTTTACAGTCTCAAATGAAACAAGTCCATCATGTGTCCAGGTAAGATTTTCATGGAGCTTTGTGCTTCCCGTCTCTTTAATCATCGATCTTAAAGGTCCTGTGAGACTCGCATAGTCCTCAGTCCATGCAGATGAATATCCAGCAATTCCCAAAAACGTCATCATTTCTCTTACTGTCCTTGGTTTTGGGGCCTTGCGAATAGCTTCCAGATGACTGTCTGCTATGCTTCTGTGTCCTTTAGATATTGCTTGGCCCAAGTAGACAACTTTCTCTTGGCAATATTGCAACTTCTTTTGTGAAACTTTGTGTCCTTTTTCAGCCAGAATTTGTAACAGCTTTATAGAGTCTTTGTGGCATGTTTCCTTGTCTGGTGCACAGAGCACAATATCGTCCGCATATTGAATCACCGTGCTGTTCAATTGTTGTTCAATTCCAACCAAATCATTCTTCAAAATGCGATTGAAAAAGTGTGGGGAGTGCTTGTATCCTTGTGGCAGACGTTTGTAAATGTAGTGCTGGTCTTTAAAGGTAAATCCAAATAGCTTGCACCAGTCCCTCTATTTGTGATTCAATGCCTCTGATTGCTTCTTCCTTCAATGGGTATTGGTTTATCCAAGAAGGTCTTGCTCCTGGTCGAAGTTCGACAGTTACTGGCTGAGCTGATTTTACCAATCCGATATCAGTGCTGTGTTTTGACCACAGACATTCAAGAACTTGTTGTAACATCTCTTCTTTCAAGTGCTGCGAGTCAGAAATATTAAGCACCGACTCATTTGTTATTGTGACAGTTTGAGGTATCCCATAGCCTTGTGCGAAGATCATAATTTTTAAAAATCGTTGATCATCACTTCTCCAGATTTTAGTATTTTCCTGTAGTGGAGCAAAACTTGCTTTCTCTGCTTCCTCCATCATTGCTCCTATATGTTTCGGTTCATAGTCTTCAGCTGTCAGCAAAGTCACATGTGGAACACTGTTTTTTATGTCAAACTCTTCTTTCAAGTAGTCACTAATGTCCATTTTCATAGCTGCTCCTTGGGGTCCCACGATAATATAACTTGAGCTGAGTTGAACTTGTTCTGGTTGCTGACTCAGCCATTCTTCTGGCTTTGCTTGACTTGTCTCTTTGAAATACTTCAACGTGCAATGTGGCTGGTATTCAGGAGTTTTTGCATTAGATAGATTTGCGATGATAAATTTTTCCCATAATTTAGCTGGCTCCAGCAATTCTGGGCTAAGATTTCCAACCCGGTACACGGTTGAGGTCTCCATCTCTGAAGTCAGCAATAATTGATGTTGAACTTCTTTTGGTACATCCACTAGACAGCCGTCTGGAGTGCAGTAAATAGTACATCTCATTTTACACAAAGCATCTCTTCCCAAGAGCGATACTGGTGTTTTTTCTGATACGAGTATTGGTATTGTGATACTTTGATTTTTGTAGCGGAGCTGTATTGGTTTTGTGAGAGGAACCAGCTGTTTGACACTCTCAAACCTGATTGTCCGTACAAAATGTTCAGACATGGGGAGATTTATAGCATCTTTAGGCCGCAGACAAGTGAAGGCAGCTCCGGAGTCGACCATCAGGTTCAATGGCTGATCATTTACCTCCACCGTTATCATTGGATCTGTTTCCAGTTGTGATGCTACCAGCTGACACCTCCCTGTCGGGTTCTCTGGGCACCCCTAGAATCCAGGTTCTGGACCAGCGTAAGGATTCACTGGTCCTGAAGCCTGAGGTGGAGGAGGTGGTCCCATGAAGCCTCCTCTGAAACCTCCTCTGTAACCTCCTTGGAAGCCTCCTCGGAAGCCTCCTCGGAAGCCTGATCTTGGACGGTTACATTCGCGAGCAAAGTGACCCAATTGTCCACAATTGTAGCAAGCTTCTGGAGAATTTTGTTGGTTTTGATTAAAGTTACTTCCTCTTCTTCTGTTGCCATTTCTCCGTCCTCGTCCTCTCCAATTTTGAAACTGATTGAAAATAGTTGGGACGAACGATGGAAATGGAGCAGGTGGTTGTTGTACTGGTTGATTTACTTGCGGCTGACTTTGTATAACCACAGCTTGTGTTTTGTCCTTTCGCTTATTGTCTGCCAGTTGGATCTGATTCAGCTTTCTAAGAATCTCTTGGTCTTGCTCTTTCCGGTCTTGCTCCTTCTTTCGATACAGTTCCACTTGGTGGGCAATATGATCTGTGTAAACACCCTTTGTCATGTTTCCAAGGCCAACCACTTCAGCTAGTTTACTTCTTACTGGCAGTGGTAATCCCATCTCTATTTTGTTTCGCAGAATTGATTGCTCCATTCGATTGGCGTCAGGATCCTGGCCTGTGATATTTTGCCAGATTTGAAATGCTCTTGAAATATACGCTCTCGGGTTTTCTTGTGGTCCCAGTGGTTCTATAAGAATACTGTCTGGATGGAGGTTTGTTGGGTAGGTATCTCTCATTGACCTCCACATACGCCCTCTACAACCAGCAAAGAGTTCTGCATCATTTACTCCTGTGTTGATATATCGATCCAATCCAGCCCTCTGTAAAATTTCATTCATGGTACCAACTCCCACTAGAGCTGCTAACAGTCTCTTAATATCACCGACGGCGGGTTGCATCCCAATGAGCATTTCTTCCAATTTAGCTATCCACGGATGCGCCCTGTCTTGAAGAACTGGCAATTTCTCCAAGATGTCGGACATATCTGTATTCTGCCATGGCCTATATTCCAAGTCTTGGCCTTTCACAACTATGGGACACATCTTACCTGACTTTTCTTTCCTTGAACGTAATCTCAGGGCCATAGTGGGTGGCGCTTCACTCTCAGTTTCGTCACTCTCCGGCTCCTTCCTACGGCGTCTGGTTGCAGAAGCCAAGGAATATCTGCATTCTTCTTCCAGTTCTTCTTCCAGTTCTTCGTTATCAGTTTCACTTTCCTCAGAGTCTTGTTTTTGGTATTCTATTTTCTTCGATGCTCTACTTCCTTTCTTTTATGCAACTTTCAAGCATTTTCTTGATCTTGGGGTCATAGCCACCCATGGCCTCCTCCATCTTGTGTTGTTTATCTTCTTTCATTTCCATTCTCCTAAACTTCTGACCCAGTCCTTTCAAAGTCAGCTTCTTCTTCTTGCTTTTCAGACATGGGTATAATTCCATTGTAGTTACTGCTTGGCCTGTTTCAACTATTTGTTGGTCATCATCTTTTAATTGGTAAGCGTCTTCTGTTCTCACCAGCGGAAGTTGTAAGTATGAATCACTGCCTTTAACAGCTTTCTCATAGGCCGGCGGGTTTCTTACATGAGAGTATGGTTCGTTTATTTTTATTGTCAGTTTTTCTGTTTCTTTATTCGCCTTCTTTATGGTCTTCATTGTCCTCTCTTTCTTCTCTTGATTGTCTTTTAAAATCTTCCGTCCTTCGATTTCAAACAATTCCAAAACCCCAAGCTCTATGCGTCTTTTCTCTGTCCGTTGACGGCCTTTTCTGACTTTCTTTTGGTGTGCTTTGTATGTAGAAATCAGGACTCTTAAAGTATCAATGACATCAAGTGAGAATGTCCCTTCCGCAGGCCAGCGTTTTTCGATTTCTTTCCAGCGTAAATGCCATTACTTCGATATCTTGCCGACATTTTGCACTAATGGATTCTTCTTTTCCACTACAGAGAGTTGCCAAATAATAACTTGTGTCTCCCCCTTTTTTTTTTTTTAATGCGTTACTTAATTTGTTTGTATATCTGTATTGTTTATTTAGTTATGTTTTTTGTTTCTTTATTAACACAACACAATAACAAGTTTACCCGAGCAATAAACCGAAAATAACCTTAGCATCCAAGCAAAGCTTGCTATCATAGAAAACACCACAATTATGTAACTATGTGCATAAAATATCACAAATGAAATTAAGGTTATATAACTGCATGTGTAAGACGTTAGTTATTAAATACCCAAGTAAATAAACCACAACTTAGTTAGACAATTAGTATTGTATTTACCATCAATGACATGAATGTTCTTTGTACCAAAGGAGTGTGGAATGCAGTAGTGAAACCCAAAGAAATGAATAGATCAATTATCCAAAAATAACAATCAACCAATTGTCATCTGTTGCCAAGATTTAGTGTGAGTGTCACTAAGTAATATGGGCTATATTCAATTCAATTCAATTCAATTTATTTTTGTATAGCCCAAAATCACAACAAGAGTTATCTCGGCAGACTTCACAAAATTGTTGATTTAGCAGACAGACGGAGATGTCAGAGAATAAAGCAGAATAAGAAACATTCATAAATCAAAAATACAGAATGTCCAACAACAAGCAGGCAAATGGATAATTGTCCCAGCATCCCCTGTCCTTAGACCCTCCTTCTTGGCAAGGAAAATCTTCGAAAAACCCAATGGGAAAAAATGGAGAAACCTCGAGGAGAACCACAGTGAAGGAGAGATCCACTCCTATGGACGGACAGGCAGATGAGGCCAGGACGTATCCATTGCAAGTAAAGTTGTAAGTCTGTAGGCCAAAGCTATTGGCAGAAGGAAACTACTAATCTAGCAGGACGAGGACAGTTAATCCAGGCCAGGGAAGGAGAGGAGGGGTCCAGGTCCTCGACACTAGGGGACAGCAGCGGTCCAAACTGGAACAGCAGCATCTGAAACAGTTACACTCCCCAAAAGGGGAGTGGGACAAGGGACAACATGTGAATAGCAAAGAACAGACTACGAATGAACTAGTAATTGAATATTCTTAATAGTAGGAGGAGAAAAAGTAGGAGAAACCAGAGAACAGTGCTCAAATTGCCATACTTTCCCCAGTAATATATCTCCTAGAGCAGCTTAACTAGGCCTATGGGTTTAGTTTCTGTTCCTTCCTATATAAGATAAGTAAGCACTCAATACATACTGATGTGTGATCGAGAGCAATGTGAATCAATATGATGGTGCAAACAAATGTTTGTGCAGTGAAAAAGATTTGTGGATATAAACAAGAAATCACTGGCCTTTTAACTTTATGCGCGTTGAGCCAGTCCCAACACCGTTTCGGTCTGCTGTCTGGCGATAGGTTAGACTGGGTATCGTCTGGCCTGGCCCGGGCTGGCTACCGACTGGCCTGGATAGAACTGGTCTCTGCCTGGGCCCATTTGGCTCGACCCTTCCGTCTGGCCCTGGCCCGGGGCACGCCTCATGCTCCCACGAAACTGTAATAAAAGAAACAACAAAATACTGTCAACATATAGAAAATACTTAAGTGCTATCATAAACTCCTCAAATTTAAAAATACCACTATAAAATCATCAAAAGATATATAAATTACAGAGATGTCTACCTCAAATATCTATATCAAGTATCTGTATTCAGAGATATATGTATATATCTATGTATCGCATCTCTGTTATCTATATTTCATTTCATATAATTCACCTTACTCCCCCTTTAATATATAATGCAATGCCCAACTAACATCACTATCCTCCATTCTATTCTTGCAGAAAGTAACCAGCACCCTGCAAAATTATCTCACTCATAATGCTAACCATCTCATAAACTGATATCAATAAATTTAAACGTCATCAATAGGGCGGCAAGACACATTCAAGATACACCAAAGCCTTTCGCTATTAGATGACACCAAGACGTGAAAGGAAAAAAACTAGGTACCGCCCAAAGAAAACAAGGAGAGACGGGGAGACGAGGTAAGAGGGAGGAGGGGGCAGAGGAGCACAGGGGTACAGGGATGGAAGAGAGAGAGATGAGCAAAGTGAGAGGGGAAGGAGGAGGGAGGGTGAGGAGAGAGAGGGTAAAAAGATAGGAGGAAAGAATGGAGAGAAGAAAGGGTGGAGCTCACACCCACACGCACCCCACTCGCACACACACACACACACACACACACAGCAACAAACAAAATTAAGCAACTAACTACTTTTCCGGAAGGACAAAATTTAATCGTCTGAAACCCAGTGGCCTGGGCCTAAACAACAACAAAACACATGTGTAAACTTCAGCTGACAGTCTAAACTCACAACTCTCAGCTTTAACTCAGGCCTGACGTCACCGTTACGGACACTGACACCGTGTCCCAAAACTTCACAACTCAACGTACGCGCTTTTATCTCAGTTACTTCATTTTCAACTCAGCGTACGCATACTTCATTTTCCTTTATTCGCGTACACAACAACTCAGCGCACGCGTTACTTCATTTTCCTTGATTCGCGTACACAACAACTCAGAGTACGCGTTACTTCATTTCCTTTATTTGCGTACACAACTCAGCGCACGCGTTACTTCATTTTCCTTTATTCGCGTACACAACAACTCAGCGCACGCGTTACTTCATTTTCCTTTATTCGCGTACACAACAACTCAGCGCACGCGTTACTTCATTTCCTTTATTCGCGTACACAAACACTCAGCGCACGCGTATTTCATTTCCTTTATTCGCGTACACAACTGTTCACCTTTTACTTCAAAGCACACTTCTTTTTCAACATCATTTCCTTTATCTGTGCGCACAGTTATTCACTTTTCACTTCAGAGCTCACTTTTCTCAGCAACATTTCCTTTATCTGCATGCTTACAACATTAAAACCCCAATATTCAGTACTGTATAGCCCCAAATTTAGCAATTTAGATGAATTTTAAATAATTCTCAACACCTTCCCCAGCTAATTTACGGAGCACTAAAGAACTGCTACCGATCCTGCCGACAACGCCAAATATTTAATGTAGTTTAAATTCCAATGCAGCTTCTCACCTGCTGTGTGGTTCTTGTGCCGAGGAGGAGATGTCAAGAATCATTCAAAAAAACAGACGCTCTGATAGTGCAATACTATTTATTACAAAAACAGAGTATAGCCAATTAACAGACATAAGGTCTGGGAGATCACCTCTTGCCAATCTGGTATCGCCCCGAACAAAGGATTTGCCCACATATATAGCTTTCTATGAGACGTCCCACTGTAATCTGACCACTTCTATATGTCCAAGATACAGACTTAAACATTTCCAGATGTTCATTAGAGTTAAGGGTCTCTCGGGCCACCATGACAGGTTAGAATGCGGAGGCCTCACAACTCACTCAACGGGCTATTTATTCACAGGGTTCAAGAGGTAGAGCAGATACTACACAATATATTCAAATTTCAAACTTGATTTCAATATTACAAAAAAGCTCAATGCTCAATACTGTTTTCAATATAATAATACAGATTTTGACTGGAGAATGTACTTTTGAGGCCAACATAATGTTTTTTTTTTTTTTTTTTTTTACAATTTCCATGTGATGTAAAACTAATTCTAATATTTAAGACTATTCTTAAACTGTTCACAGTCCTAAGAGGATCATCTCAACCTTGTGTCTCTCTCCAGATAGTTTTTGAGAGCGACACAAACCTTGATGGGCAGCTGGACTTTCAGGAGTTTTCTGAATTCTTACGAACTCATGAGAAGAGGCTCTGGCTCATGTTCACCAGCCTGGACTGCAACAGTGACGGTGAGGGACACACAAGCACACACACATACATGGAGATTCCAGTGTTGCAACGCATCACATCATTCATTGTCTCCCCTGTTTTGCCAGTTATGCAAATAATATCCTGACTAAAATCTGACAAGTTTACACATTCCACATACTCACAATGTAGGTACTGCTCTGGCTGACTCGCTAACCGGAATTTCAATCTTGTGTAGCTCTAGGCAAGGCAAGGCAACTTTATTTGTATAGCACAATTTGTACACAAAGTAATTCAAAGTGTTTTACAGAATAAGACATTTAAAGACATTAAATCACAATACAAACAAATCAAAACGTAAATAATCATCATAAAATTAGCATTAAAAGAGAAGAGTGCGGAATAAAAATCATATGCACAGCTAAACAAAATTGTTTTGAGCCTGGATTTAAACATAGTCAATGTAGAGGCCTGTCTCACATGTTCAGGAAAACTGTTCCAAGTTTTAGCTGCATACAATTGAAACACTCTGCGTTTAGTCCTCACTCTTGGCAAGAGGTGAGATGATTCATATGGCATGAACATGTCACAGATGTACTTTAGTGCTAGGCTAGATACTTGTACACAAGCAGAGCAGCCTTAAAATCTATTGTCTGAACCACAGGAGCCAGAGCTGAGCACAGGACTTATGTGCTCGTACTTCCTGGTTCGAGTCAGGACCTGAGTTGCAGCATTCTGGATGTACTGCAGCTGTCTGACAGTGAGCAGGCCGTTACAGTAGTCTAACCGACTGGAGACAAACACATGTATAAGTCTCTCAAGTTTAGACAGTATACCTTTGATTTTTGCTATGTTTTTAGATGGTAAAAAGCTTCAGATGTTATTGATTTGATGTGGCTGTCTGCATCCATTATTACCCAGAGATTTCTAGCCTGATTTGAAGGTTTTAGAGAGAGAGACTGGAGGTGACTGCTGACTGCTTTAGCTGGAAAAAGTAGTTTTGCATTCACACACTGAAATGATGGACGCAGTGGCAGAGTGAATCCACTGGTCCATATTTACCTGCTGCAGTGAGACATAGATCTGAGTGCTGTCTGCAGAGTTGTGGTAGGAGCTCTGCTACATGCACAGTACAAAACTAACCATGCACTGCTCCTCTTTCCACTGTCTGTATCTGTATCTGTCGCTTTGCACAGGTCGCATTGATGCTGGTGAGATCCAGCATGCCTTACACAAGCTCGGTGTGGAGGTGACACTGGAGCAGGCCTCACGCATCCTGCACAGGTATACTCATACAGTCAGTCCTCGACTACACTCAAATCTCAGTCCAGGGCTATAAATCAATAAATATAATCCTCTGAAATGAAGATTATAGTAACATTTTGAGCTCAAGTCATGTACAGTGCATGGATTTTTTTCTTTTTTTGATTATGTGAAATCTGCTGTCATGGCTTGGTATTCCATTGCAAACTGCTCGCTAGACTTCCTTAAAGTGCCTCTGACAGTAAGATCATTATATTTAATATTCAGGATGAATTGGGGACCAGGGAAGGAGTAACCCACTCTTCTTTAGGCCTATGCAATTTATGCTTGACAAATGGGCAAATTGTCGTATTAGCGATGGTCGGTAGACCGGACGGCCGTTCTGGACTTTTCCACAGTGCACAGATTGCCAGCCCACCCCTGCATGGGGATATATAAATTTACTGCCTTACTGTGGAATATTCCAGGCTTTGCAATAACATCAACATGGGAACAATACAGCTACATATTGTTTTTAGCAAGCTTCGATCTGTTTTCAGTTTGTTGGATCTTTTGTAACTGCTTGTCATGACTGACACTGACTTTAGAATGAAGGAAGTAATTAAATATATCCTAAAGGAAATGGGAAAGCTATGGTGTGCAAAGTAAGCCCCCAAAATGTTTGACATAGGTAATTTAAGAGCAAGTGAACATTGTAAGTGATGCAGGCACTGTGATGAAACTGCGTGCTGTGTGATGAGGCTGTGATGAGTGTGTGCTGTGTGCTGAGGCTGTGTGATGAGGCTGAGTGCTGTGTGATGAGGCTGAGTGCTGTATGCAGCATGGACCAGGATGGCACCATGACCATTGACTGGAACAAGTGGAGAGAGCACTTCCTGTTCAACCCCCTGCACAACATGGAGGAGATCCTACAGCACTGGAAGCACGCCTGTGTGAGTCCTCCTTTCACTCGCAAATCTATCTATCTATCTATCTATCTATCTATCTATCTATCTATCTATCAGAGACTTTGGTTCTATCATCATGCAAAGAACTAACATTCAGAAATGGTTATTAACAGTTATTTCTTCATGTAGTCTGCACTTTAGCATTATGGTCTATGTTTCCTCTGTTTGTTTGTTTGTTGTTGTTTTTAACAATTGCTTCACCATAACAATGAAGCAAAGAGAATTGTAATTCAATGTATTATGATGGCCCACGATATTATTGTGACTTTTTGATGATACAATATTACGATATTTCGGTTATTGTTACATCCCTACTGGTTATTAGTGAAATGTTGGCTTCAAAAAGTAAAGTATAGTATAAAGTAAAGTATAGTTGTTTTCATTTAACTAATAATATCTTATTCCTGGTTGTCTCAAAATGTGTTTGTTTTGTTCCCTTTCCACATGTTTA
The DNA here is from genome assembly GCA_029959045.1 of Taenioides sp. WSHXM2023. Taxonomy (NCBI): domain Eukaryota; kingdom Metazoa; phylum Chordata; class Actinopteri; order Gobiiformes; family Gobiidae; genus Taenioides; species Taenioides sp. WSHXM2023. The sequence continues at coordinate 909,723 of CM057101.1, forward strand.
ACACACAAACTCTGCCTATTTAGGCACAGTGCTCCACTGTGTTTTTAAACTAACCTAGAATCACTTTGCTAGAATAATTTGGATGATTTCCAAGCTGGTATTGTGGCCACACCATCTTGTCAAAGCCTAATCCCATCAGATCTCAGAATCTAAGCAAGGCTGGGCCTGGTTAGTACTTGGATGGGAGACAGGTGCAACAGTGGGGTGCCAGTTGCAAATACTGTTGTTGTGGCACTTCACCCACATTCCCTAGTATGAAAGTGGTGTGTTAGTGATGGTGGTTGGAGGGGCCAGTGGTGCAGATTGGCAGCCTTGCTTCAGTCAGTCTGCACCAGGGCAGTGTGGAGTGAATGAATAATGCACTGTAAGTCTCTTTGAGTGTCCAGAAAAGTGCTATATAAAATGTATGCATTATTATTATTATTATTATTATTATTATTATTATTATTATTATTATTATTATTATTATTTCATCCCTGGATTTACCAAGCTCTACTGAAAAAAGATAAAAGGCATCACACTTTAAAACAATCACTTAATGAAAATTTTGAGCTTTGGAAATGTAGACAGACTAATAATACAGGGTTACTCAAATGTGTGAATGAAACAAAACTCCAGGTGTGTTTTTAACCCTAAGTAACAACATTCTAACATGGCTTAAAGCTCACACGAATTCATGTTACTTAATATAGGACCTTAAATTGTCTGGTGCTACTCAAATGAATAACATTTGATGGAACATTTGACTTCAGATGTTGGATATAGGCGAGGCTCTGACGGTGCCAGATGAGTTCTCGGAGAAGGAGCAGCGCTCGGGGCTGGTGTGGAGGCAACTGGTGGCAGGAGCTATGGCTGGAGCCGTGTCCAGGACTGGAACGGCCCCTCTTGACCGCCTCAAAGTCTTCCTCCAGGTCAGACCAGAGACCAGAACCAGAGACCAGACAGAAACAGACCATAACCAGACCAGTCAAGAAGCCAGACCCCTTCACTGCAATTATTTTGCTACCTTTTACTCACTGTTATTTTTCATTAGTGCTCACGAGTTCAGGGTCTTTTGTTTTGGCCCCATTCGGTCTCAGGACTCAAAAACCCTTTTGTGAGTCTGTTAAAAATGGGGCTATAGTCACATACACTGTCACACAGATGTGAAATTTGGAACAAAGAATATTGACATGATGAGGATTACAACAATATAACCTCACAGGGATTGCATGCATTTCTGTTTACAATTATTAGACCCATCCATCCATCCGCTTATCTGGGGCCGGGTCGCAGGGGTAACAGTGTAAGCAGGGACTCCCAGACACTTCCTCCAGCTCCTCCTGGGGGACCCTGAGGCGTTCCCAGGCCAGCTGAGAGACATAGTCCCTCCAGCGTGTCCTGGGTCCTCCCCGAGGCCTCCTCCCGGTGGGACATGCCCGGAACACCTCCCAAAGGAGGCGTCCAGGAGGCATTTGGAACAGATGTGTGAGCCACCTCAGCTGGCTCCTATCCCTCTCTAAGGGAGCGCCCAGCCACTCTGCGGAGGAGGAAACTCATTTCGGTCGCTTGTATCCGCGATCTCGTCCTTTCGGTCATTACCCAAAGCTCATGACCATAGGTGAAGGTAGGAACGTCGATTGACCAGTAAATCGAGAGCTTTGCCTTTCAGCTCAGCTCCCTCTTCACCACAACGGTCCGATACAGCGACCACATCACTGCCAATGCTGCACCGATCCGCCTTTCAATCTCACGCTCCATCCTCCTCTCACTCGTGAACAAGACCCCGAGATACTTGAACTCCTCCACTTGGGGCAAGGACTCCCCACCCACCCGGAGAGGGCAAGCCACCTTTTTCCGGTCAAGAACCATGGCCTCGGATTTGGAGGGGCTGATCCTCATCCCAGCCGCTTCACACTCGGCTGCAAACCGCCCCAGTGCACATTGGAGGTCCTGGTCCGATGAAGCCATCAGGACAACATCATCTGCAAACAGCAGAGATGAGATCCTGTGGTCCCCAAACCGGATCCCCTCCGGCCCTTGACTGCAGCTAGAAATTCCGTCCATAAATACAATGAACAGAACCGGTGACAAAGGGCAGCCCTGGTGGAGTCCAACATGCACCGGAAACAGGTCAGACTTACTACCGGCAATGCGAACACAGCTCCTGCTCTGGTCATACAGGGACCGAACAGCCCTTAGCAAAGAGCCCCGGACCCCATACTCCCAGAGCACTCCCTACAGGACCCCATGAGGGACATGGTTGAATGCCTTCTCCAGATCCACAAAGCACATGTGGACTGGTTGGGCAAACTCCCATGAACCCTCGAGCACCCGATGGAGAGTATAGAGCTGGTCCAGTGTTTCGCGGCCAGGACAAAAACCACACTGCTCCTCCTGAATCCGAGGTTCGACCATCGGTCGGGTTCTCCTCTCCAGTACCCTGGAATAGACCTTACCAGGGAGGCTGAGGAGTGTGATTCCCCTTGGAGGAGGACTATCAGACGGCCGCAAAGAAATTCTGTCAAACCGTGCAACACCTCAGGAGGGGGAAGCAGTGCTTCACCAACACTGTTTACAGTGCGGGTGGAGAGCTGTCGACGTGATGTGGAGAGCTGGGGATGTTGTTGGACAGTGGAAGGAATACTTTGAGGATCTCCTCAATCCCACCGTCACATCTTCTGAGGAGGAAGCAGAGGCTGGGGACTTGGAGATGGACTCGTCCATCACCCTGGCTGAAGTCACTGAGGTGGTTGGCAAGCTCCTCGGTGGCAAGGCTCCGGGGGTGGATGAGATCCGTCCTGAGTATCTTAAGTCTCTGGATGTTGTGGGGCTGTCTTGGCTGAGACATCTCTGCAACATCGCGTGGCGGTCAGGGACAGTGCCTCTGGACTGGCAGACCAGGCTGGTGGTCCCTCTGTTTAAGAAGGGGGACCAGAGGGTGTGTTCCAATTATTAGACCATTTTAGAAAAAAATATTAAGAAATGCATTCTCAAACTGGCAGATTTCAGGGTAAAAAGTCAATTTAACTTTCATGGATTTTATTCAAACTTGGCACACTTCAGTATATATATGAGATATTGTCTAAGTTAAATCTGAGTCTTATATCTTTTAAAATGGTTTAGTTTTGGTGGGTTTAAACTGTTTTTTTTAACTGTTTGTGGCAGATTAGTATATTTTATTCCACCTTTTTATACTTTTATTCCAGCTTTTTATATTTTTTATACAATGTCAAGTCACTTTTTAGACAATATGTAAGGCTCAAGATAGGGTCAGTATCACATGAGTTAAATCAACATCAGTGTAACGGTGAGACATGATCAAAGACACGTGGCCCGGTCTCAGGTTTAACACGGTTGTTTAAAGTAGAGTGGGTCATAATGTTGTGCATGACTCTTCATGTCATACAGACAGGTGGTAAAATCTGTTATAAAACCCTGGATAAGAACAGAAGCAGAGCAGAGGGTTAGTTTATGTTCAAATACACTGAACATGTCTGTGGTGATAACACTAGACTTGGGCCTATTATGTTTCCTTCAGTTCAGATGACAACTCCGCACACATACTTTGTGACTTTATGAAATTTAGTACAAATTATGCTGACAGGATGGGTAAGGTAGTTTTTAAACATTCATCATTTTATAGGCAAAAACAATCTAAAATGACCATTCTGATGACATTTCCTTTCCACATTCTGTCTCTGTTTGATCATAATCACTGTTTCATATCTGCTCAGAAAACCTCTCCAAGTATTTTGCTTCAGATTAGAAATATTACTTCTGTATCTTAAACAGAACACTTGCTATGAGGGAAAATATGCACTTAAAATCAGAGCTGAAGAATTCATATGAAATCCCATAATATTCTACGTAAAATCTACACTATTGATTTGAGGTTTGGAAATATGTTCTTCAATAGCAGGTGTCGTCTGTAAGAAACAATGGGTATTTTGGTCTTAATCTGAACCCTGTCACATTGTTTGCTGCTAGATTACACAAGATAAGAAGTTTGGTTTTGAACGTATAGATCATGGACATGGGACTTATCTAAGGACATTCTGCTGCCAGACTTTTGTCTGCAAAGATTGATGCATCTGACCTACTAGCTGCTTCCAAGTCAGAGAACTAACCTTGCTGTTAAGTTAGCACTTGTTTGACACTTGGCTATTGATGCACTATAGTGTATATATCACTGCAACTATGGGTAAAAAGAGATGACCAACTACAGAAGTTGAGGATATTAAAAACTTGTTGGACTTCTTACCAGACAAAGTTACCACAGTCACAGTACAGCAGAGTGAACTTTTAAAAGTGCTGGCGGAAGTGAAACAACTTCGACTCCTGAATGACCAAAAGGACAAGAATATTGCAGACCTAGAGAGATGAATGAATGAGTTGGAGCAATACTCCAGGATCAATGATGTTTTGATCACTGGTGTCAACATCAAAGTGCGGTCATACACTTGGGCAGTGGCCACCAACAGCGTTGATGAACCCAGCGAGCAGGAGGAGAGCTTGGCTGAGTCGCAAGTGGTGGCTTTTCTACAGTCCAACAGGATACAAATGGATGTGGGAAACATCGAAGCCTGCCACCCTCTCCCCAGGAGAAACTACAACGAGAAAACCACTGTTATCAGGAAGAACAAAGTAGTTTTGCTGAAGCAGGGAAGGAAGCTAAAAAGAACCAATGTGTATATAAATTAACACTTAACCAAAAGGAATGCAGAAATTGCAAAAAAAAAAAAAAAAAGCCAGATTCCTGAAGAAATAAAACACAAACTGTAAGATATTCATAAAACTTAATGGAACACCCGAGGACGCTAGAGTCTTAGTGATTATAAGCTTGAATGACCTGGACAAATCTGAATAAGAACTCAAAAGGTGGATGGAAAATGAGTCAAAATGAGACTGATAAACTGATAGACTGATGGGGAATTCAACAAACACATTAAAACAGAGGATAAACTATCTATGTCATGTTTAATAGGAGAAGTATGTACTCTAATTTTCCTTCAATCAATGTTGAGTATCTGCAACAAATAAACCATCATTATAGGATTACTGCAGTAACAGACTTGGCTAACTGAAGAAAAAAGTAAAAATTTCCCACTGGAAGGATATGAGCTGAATTATATCAACAGATTAAATAAAACTGGAGGAGGAGTAGCATTGTATGTCCATAACACACTCAAATATAAAATCCTGGATAAGATGTCAGTAACTATTAACAATGTAATGGAATATATATATTTATATAGAAATACTGAATGGAAAGGGTAAAAATATTATTGTAAGTTGTGTTTATCGCTCATCTGGGTCTTGCATTGAACTGTTTAGTGAATGGATGGGGCAACCTTTTGAAAATAGCAACAGTAAAACCTTATTCATCTATGGTGATTATACTTTATATCTGCTTAATCATACTAAACATAAATCAACTCATGATTTTATCACAAAATTAAATAGCTTGACTTTATATCGTAAGATTACAAAACCCATCAGAATCATGGTAAACAGTACACCCTCAATGATAATATATTCTCCACTGACATTAATATATCATCCAGTAAGATGAAACAGAAGTAAAGATGAAACAGAAGTGAAGGCAATTGTTAACAACTGCAAGAATAAAAAGTCCACTGACTATAATAATTTGATTGATATGATTGTAGTTAAAAAGACAATTGATAGCGCATTAAAACCCCTCACTTATAGCATTAATCTCTCGTTAAAGTGTGATATATTCCCAACCAAAATGAAAATAGCTAAAGTAAATGTACCAATGTACAAAAGCGGTGACAAACATCTCTATACAAACTATAGACCAATCTCTTTCTTACCCCAATTCTCCAATATTCTTGAGAAACTATTTAGTAAAAGGCTTGAAAACTTTATTGAAAAACATAAAATAATTAATGACAGTCAATATGGCTTCAGGACTCAAAGCTCCACTTCTAGCACTTATTGAAGCAGTGACCGAAATTACTAATGCTGTAGACAAAAAAAATAAATAAATAAAAAATAAATAAAATTGCAGCTAGTATTTTCATTGACTTGAAGAAAGCATTTGATACCATAAATCACTCTATATTGTTTCAAAAACTTGAATTATATGGTGTAAGAGGAGTGGCATTAGATTGGATAAAAAAATATTTGTGTAGTTGCGCGTGGTGTCCCCCAGGGTTCAGTGTTGGGGCCCAAACTGTTTAATTTGTACATCAATGACCTATTCAAAACATCTGATCAATTTAAGTATGTATTATTTGCTGATGATACGAACATATTTTACTCCAGTGACAATTATGATGACCTTATTAATGTTATTAACAATAAATTGGCTGAAATAAAATCATGGATGGACAGAAACAATCAAACTACTGTATTTGTAAATCTAAGTAAAACTAAAGTAATGTTTTTTGGCAACTGTAAAAATGATAACAGAGATTACATTTCTTGAAGTAATTGTAGCTCAGTCACACGAGAGGAGCTCGTAGTAGTGTTGCTGCTCCTCCACGTCGAGAGGAGCCAGCTGGAGGGCCTCAGGCATCTGTTCTGGATGCCTCTTGGGCGCCTCCCTTGGGAGGTGTTCCGGGCATGCCCCACCGGAAGGAGGCCCCAGGGAAGACCCAGGACATGCTGGAGGGACTACAGTATATCTCTCAGCTGGCCTGGGAACGCCTTGGGTCCCCCCGGAGGAGCTGGAGGAAGTGTCCAGGGTGAAGGAAGTCTGGGAGTCCCTGTTTAGACTGTTGCCCCCGTGACCCGGACCCGGATAAACGGAAGAAAATGGATGGAGTAATTAGATGACAAACTCAGTTGGAAGCAACACATTGACATATACAAAACAAAATAGTTAAAAGCATTTCAATAATAAATTCAAGTGATTTTTGGATACCAATGCACTTTGCACACTTTATTGTGCTCAAATACAACTATACCTTACATATTGTACTGAAGTACGGGGCAACTTCAAAACTGCATTAAACTCCCTATAAACGCTTCAAAAAAGAGCTATAAGGGTGATTCACAAAATTTGATATTTGGAGCACACCAGCTCTCTAATCTTGCATTCTAAATTACTGAAACTGAAACTGAATGATCTTGTCCAGTATTCCAAAGCCCAACTCATGTATATGGCAAACAGTAATGCACTGCCTGGCAATATACAGAAACTATTCAAATGTAAAAAGGGAAGGTATCAGCTGAGAGGAGTGGACTATTTTAAAGTAAACACCATCCAAACTACAAGACAAAGTTTCTATGTCTCTGTAGAACAGTCCTGGGGAGCAGCACAAGCAATGCACAAGTATTCACAAATTTAAGAAAATGCATAGAAACATATTTTCACAGTATAATGAGCTATAAGGGTGCTTTACACTACGTAATTATTATTATCAACCAATGCTGTAACTGCTTTGTCCTGGATGTTTGAATCTTTCTGAATATTGTGTGTAGAATCCCTCAGTCGTCCAGGTAGAATCCATGGCAAAAGGAGAAATTTAATTTGTCAACTGGACAGAGTTTATTTGGTCGAATACGTTTCATATCTCCCTTCAGGCAGATATAAAGCAGTTTCCGCCAGCATCTGACCAGAACTGAGGAAGCAGCTTGGATGAGCTGTGATACAAATAAACTCTGTCCAGTTGACAAATAAAATTTCTCCTCTTGCCTTTCTGAATATTATTATTATAATTGTGTGACTTTATAATGTATGTACAGGAAGCATACTAGAAATGTATTTATTGCATGGTGGTTTGAATAAATAAGTATTTCTTCATCCCACTCCCTTTTGAGCAAAGAGACTTTAGTTTAAAGATATTTTGCATATGTGATACATTTTAAAGATGTATTATTGTTCAGTTTTTTTGTTTTTCTTATGTATGGAAAATGATCCTTGATCAAGGCTCAAAATAGCTTTTTCTATCTCAAAGGACAAACTAATTTAAATCAACAGGAATAGATGGAACAATGTGTGATGGGAATAGGCCCCCAGAATGGTCATTTTGAAACTTTGTTGCCCATAAAACTAAATTTGATAATCCTGTCTCAAAGTATGTGTGTGCATGGTCTCATCATCTGAATTTACACTGAAGTGGGTCCTATAATAAAAGAAGAAAAACATAATTGCGGTGGAGGGGTCTGGCTCCTGGACTGATCCAGACCAGAACCAGACCAGTGTGAGGACTCACTGAGATACGTATGTCTATCTGCGTGTGTGACAGGTCCACGAGGCCACGTCCAGGGGGAAGAATCTGTGGGCGGGGCTACAGGGCATGGTCCAGGAGGGCGGAGTCTTGTCGCTGTGGAGAGGAAATGGCACTAATGTCCTAAAGATTGCCCCTGAGTCTGCCATCAAGTTCATGGCCTATGAGCAGGTGCCCACGTTTACATATGAAAGATAAGGATTCCACAACTACTGTACACCATTGCTATGCCTTTAACAAGTGTATTGCTAATAAAACTTTCCAGATTAAACGCATCATTCATGGCAGTAAGGAGGGAGGCCCTTTGAGAGTTCAGGAGAGGTTCCTGGCTGGCTCTCTAGCAGGAGCCACTGCTCAGACCCTCATCTACCCCATGGAGGTCAGCCGCTAACTCAAAAGCTAATACTTTAAAGGCCCTATATTACCATAAACTGTATATATGAATGGACATAGCTAACGCGATAGCCACCACATTCCAAATAGGAAGTTCACATGCAGGCGCTTTCCAGCTCCTACTGACCCTGGCTCCCATTGACTTACATTTAAATACTGTGGCCCCTCTCTCTGTAACTGCTGCAGTGAACCTCGTTATTTTGGTCTTAAAATGTTCGTATTAACCTGTCGACATCCACGTGCACGGTCCGCGGTCTGTCAGATATTGTCTGACCGCTGATATAGAGCCTGGCTCCAAATTTGCTCCTGCATCCGCTAGCATCACAAGCTTCATTTGAGTGGAGCCAAATGCTATGGGTGATGTCACATTCACTTAGTCCACTTCTTCATACATTTATGTATATTATGCAAAATTGACTTTTGTCAAAAATATACCTGGAATAGTGTTTTGTTTCATTCATGTTAGAATAATCCTGCATTATTAGTCTGTCTACATCCCCAAAGCTCAAAATGCTCTGTTTCACCTTGTGATGTCATGAAGTGCTAGTTTTCAAGTTAACTACATTTTACCTTTTGTTTAGCAGAGATTGGCGATTCCAAGGATGAAATTATCCAAATGATTCTAGTGAAAGGGTATGAACAGTTCCTCTATCATCACAAGGACTGTTTTCTGTTTGAGAGAAGAACATTGCATAAATATGCAGGGCTTGTGTGTTAAATATGTGTGAATGAAACAAAACACAACTCCAGGTGTGTTTAAGATGAGGAAACAACATTACAACATGGATCAGAAAATAGCACAATATGGGCCCTTTATTAAACCAAAGATGTTCATTTTGTCTTCTTATGTACTTAACTTCTTGGATTCTTTCTTAAAGACAATACAGGAGCATATATTTACCTTGCTGACATATTTTGGCTACAAGCTGCAAGCCATCTTCAGAACTGTCACCGGTGTTGGTGGTGACGTGTCATATATCAGCTGTTGTTGCTTCCTGTAGGTGTGGTCAGCTGTTGTTACTTCCTGTAGGTGTGGTCAGCCTGATTGACCTGGCAGGTCGCTCAGACTGACCACACTTCCCGTCGCCTGGTGGTCTCTGAAGGAGGGTATCCCAGGTGTGTGAAAGGAGGAGCACTCCGTCATCATGGTTAATGCTGTCCGTGCCTCGTTTCCTGATTCCAACGGCCTTCCCGATCCAGCGTTTGAACTTGTCGTTTTCCGATCCAATGACCCGAGCCCCGTCCCAATCCATAATGTGGTTGTTTCTTTTACAGTGGTCTGATATGGCGGATTTTAGGTTTTCCTGCAATGCTTTGTCTTTTTGTGTTCTGGTAAATTGCCCTGATGTTTCCTTTTCACATTCCTTTTGGTGTTCCTTTTTTCCTATGTGAAAAGCTCGGCCCATTTCCCTTATGTACAGTTTATTGCATGATATGCATTGGATTTCGTAGATGGTGTTGCATTTTTGTTCTTGTGGGATTTTATCTTTGGGGTGTACTAGCTGTTGGCGGAGTTTTGTGTATGGTTTGACTACAGTGCTTATGTTTTTTCATGGCTCTCTGGATGGGTTCAGTTATTCCTCTAATGTATGGTAGTGTGACTGTGTTCTTGTGACCCTGCTGCCCTCTATTGGTTTGTTTTGTTTTTTCCCGGGGTTTGTTGGTTTTATTGTTGACTTGTTGTCTGCCTTTGTTTATGGCCCAGTTGGGATATTGACATTGTTTGAGTGCTTGTATGATGTGTCTCTCCTCCTCTTCCCTGTCGGTATGGTCTGTGATGAGTGTGGCCACTTGAAATAGCGTACTTACTACTGAAAGTTTATGTGCAGTTCATGTACATGTTCGGATGTCCAGAGTAGATATTGATTGGTGTGCGTGGGTTTTCTGTATACTAACAGAAACTGTAAACAAATAGGTGTAGTGTCAGAGTAATTTCATTGTAGTTAGCTCCTCTGTTCAGATAGATATAAAGCAGTGTCCACCAGCGTCTGACCAGAACTGAAGAAGCAGCTTGGATGAGCTGCGAAACGTATTCAACCAAATAAACTTTGTCCAGTTGATAAATTGAATTTCTCCTTTTGCCATGGATTCTACGTGGACGACTGAGGGATTCTACACACATTTTTTCTGTATACTGTTATTTTGATGCTGCCGTCTGCGATGTGGTGGATTTTAATGTCCAAAAATGATATTGCTCCATCTTTCTCCTCCTCGTGTGTATTGAATGTTACCGGTACTGTCCTGTGTGTTGAGATGGTCCGTGAGTTCTTGGGTGTGTCCTTACTTTATTTTTTCCAGGATGTCATCTACGTAGCGTTTCCAGAAAGTTAAACGGCATTGTGGGGGTGCTGTGTTGAATGCTTTTTTTCCAAGTCCTCCATGAAAAAACTGCTCATTATTGCGGATAGTGGATCTCGCATTGCGAACCCCTCCTTCTGTCTGTGAATGATGTTATTGTATTGGAAATATGTAGATTTGGCCACGAAGCGTAATAGTTGTGTAATGTCTTCAACAGTTAAGTTTGTACGTTTTTTGAGTGTTTTGTCCTTTTTGAGTTTTTCCTGTACTATGCGTGGTGTGACATCCACGGGTGTTTTGGTAAAAAGTGAGTTGACGTCGTGTGATATGAGTATTTCGTCTGGTGCCACTGTGATGTTTTTTAGTTCCTGTGCCAAATGTTTTGCGTTCTTGCAGTGGAATTCTGTTTGACCGATGAGTGGTTTTATTATTTCGACCAGGGCTTTTGACAGATTGTACGTGACTGAACCTATGCTGTCTACTATCGGGTGAAGCGGCGTGTCTTTTTTGTGAATTTTCGGTGTTCCGTAAATGTGAGGGGTGATGCTGGCTGTTGGGACTAGGTCATTGTATGCTTCTCGGGTGATTGTTTTTTTTGTTCTAATAGGGGTTTAAGTAATGCTTTTAGGGCTTGTTTCTTTGTGTCGGTGTCTGCTAGTAGCACTTCCATTTTCTGTTCATATGTTTTTGTGTCTAATATATATATATATATACATATATATATATATATATATATATATATATATATATATATACACATATACACACACACATATACACACACACACACATATATATATATATATATATATATATATATATATATATATATATATATATATATATATATATGTACCACCATCAGCCACCTCCTCTACATGGATGACATCAAGCTGTACGCTAAGAGTGAGCGGGACATTGACTCACTGATCCACACCACCAGGATCTACAGCACAGACATTGGAATGTCATTCGGGCTCGAGAAATGTAGTAGGATGGTGACAAAGAGAGGGAAGGTAGTCCACACAGAGGGGGTCTCACTCCCAGAGGGAACAATAGCAGACATTGAGGACAGTCACAAGTACCTTGGTATCCCACAAGCAAATGGCAACCTTGAAGAGGCAACAAGGAAATCGGCTACGGCCAAATACCTGCAACGAGTAAGGCAAGTCCTAAGAAGCCAGCTTAATGGCAAGAATAAGGCACAGGCAATAAACAGCTACGCCCTGCCAGTGATCAAATACCCTGCAGGAATCATAAGCTGGCCAAAGGAGGAGATACAGACCACAGACGTTAAGACACGAAAGCTCCTGACCATGCATGGAGGGTTCCATCCCAAATCCAGCACCCTGAGACTGTACGCGAGCCCGAAGGAAGGAGGCCGAGGACTAGTGAGTGTGGGAACCACTGTCCAGGATGAAACAGTCAAAATCCATAAGTACATCAAGGATAAGGCCCAAACAGATGATGTGCTCAGGGAATGCCTCAGACAGTGGAGGTCAGAGGAAGAGGTGCTGGAGGGACCATCATGGCAGGACAAGCCCCTACATGGGGCATACCACCAAAACATAACTGAAGTGGCTGATATCAAGAAATCCTACCAATGGCTGGAGAGGGCTGGTCTGAAGGACAGCACAGAGGCCCTCATCCTGGCTGCACAGGAGCAGGCCTTGAGCACCCGAGCAATAGAGGCCCAGATCTACCACACCAGACAAGACCCAAGGTGTAGGTTGTGCAAAGAGGCTCCTGAGACAGTCCAGCACATAACTGCAGGGTGTAATATGCTGGCAGGGAAAGCATACATGGAGCGACACAACCAAGTGGCGGGCATAGTGTACAGAAACATCTGTGCAGAGTACGGGCTGGAGACCCCAAGGTCAAGGTGGGGAACTCCCCCAAAGGTTGTGGAGAATGAGCGTGCCAAGGTCCTGTGGGACTTCCAGATACAGACTGACAGAATGGTGATGGCGAACCAACCAGACATAGTGGTGGTGGACATTGCAATACCAAGCGATGATAATATCAGGAAAAAGGAACACGAGAAACTAGAGAAATACCAGGGGCTCAAGGAAGAGCTGGAGAAGGCCTGGAAGGTGAAGGCATCAGTGGTGCCCGTGGTGATCGGAGCACTCGGGGCTGTAACCCCCAAACTGGAGGAGTGGCTCAAGCAGATACCAGGAAAAACATCAGACATCTCAGTCCAGAAAAGTGCAGTACTAGGAACAGCAAAGATACTGCGCAGAACTCTCAAGCTCCCAGGACTCTGGTAGAGGGCCCGAGCTGGATGAGGGTGAGAGAGACCAACCACCGTGGAAGGTGAGGAACACATTTTTTATATATATATATATATATATATATATATATATATATATATATATATATATATATATATATATATATATATATATATATATACACATTTTTAGGATCCCTGTTACTGTGTTGCGCAACTCCGCTTTATGTCCCTGGTTTGGTATTTTTTGGCATGCTAACTCCGTGGTTAAAATTTATTCCTCTATGGGGATTTTATTTGGGGGGGTGGCAAAGTTTAGTCCTTGTGCAAGTACGTTTGTTTCTGTTTCCGGGATTTTTCGCTGTGTTAAATTGCATACCCATTTATCTTTAGCCTTTGTCTGTGTGGTTCCAATTTTACAGTGTTTTGTATCTATTAGACATTTGAACTTATTAACGTGGCGGTCCTTGGTCATTGCGAATTCCAATTCATATGTTTGTTCTACAGTCCCTGACAAAAGTCTTGTCGCTTATCCATTTTGTAGAAACAAAAGCATATAACCTGACTTTAAATTAATCGATTGGTTTTAGAAATGTCTTATATGAAAGCTAAAACCCTCCCAAAGTATGCTCAATATACTAAATACATTTGCTTCACTGAAGAAAGATCATTTATGAACACAGAAAGGTCAGATTTTGGCAAGACAAAGTCTTGTCGCCTTGTCATATGATGCACCCAATCCAAGATTACAGCCTCACCTGTGATCAGTTACTGATCAATCAATTAGTGGGTGTGTATAAAAAGAACCCCAGCACACCAGACCTTCACATCAACTGCAACTTGACCTCTGACAACATGCCTAAGATCCACCCTGAGACCAAAGCGTTAATTATCAAGAGGCTGAAGAACAGATCCACTGCTGAGGTGGCTGACACCTTCAATGTGTCTCAGCGTCAAGTACAAAGAATAAGAAAAAGATCTAAAAAGACTGGAGATGTTTTTGACAAGCCCAGGTCCGGCAGACCCCGCAAGACAACTGCTCGGGAGGACCGTTTGTTGATTCGAAAATCCAAGGCCAGCCCCTTTTCCACTGCAGCAGAGCTCCACCAGGCCTGGTCACCTCAAGTCCCTGTGTCAACCAAAACAGTTTGTAGAATTCTGTCTCAAAATGGCCTCCATGGTCGAATCAGTGCACAGAAACCAGCACTAAACAAAAGGCAATTAAAAAACCGTGTGGCATTTGCCAAGGCCCACAGCCTGCTAAAAGGATGGACACTGGAAAAGTGGCAGAAGGTGGATGTCTCAGATGAATCCTCGGTTGAATTACATAACAGCCGCCGCAAATATTGCAGGAGACCTACTGGAGCCCGCATGGATCCAAGATTCACCCAGAAAACAGTTAAGTTTGGTGGCGGAAAAATCATGGTCTGGGGTTACATCCAGTATGGGGGTGTGCGAGTCATTTGCAGGGTGGAAGGCAATATCAATAGCCTAAAATATCAAGAAGTATTAGCTACCTCTTACATTCCCAACCATAAAAGGGGTCAAATTTTGCAGCAGGATGGTGCTCCATCGCATACTTCTATCTCTACATCAAAGTTCCTCAAGGCGAAGAAGATCAAGGTGCTCCAGGACTGGCCAGCCCAGTCACCAGACATGAACATCATTGAGCATGTCTGGGGTAGAATGAAAGAGGAAGCATGGAAGGCAAAACCAAAGAATCTTGATGAACTCTGGGAGGCATGTAAGACTGCTTTCTTTGCTATTCCTGATGACTTCATCAACAAAATTGTATGAATCATTGTTGAACCGCATGGATGCAGTCCTTCAAGCTCATGGAAGTCATACAAGATATTAAATATGGATCTCACAGCACCACTACTTAATTCACTGATGTTATGCAACATATTTTTGTATTTGAAGTAAATTATTTGTTCAATTTTCTGTAGGCGACAAGACTTTTGTCTTGCCAAAATCTGACCTTTCTGTGTTCATTAAATGATCAATCTTTCTTCAGTGAAGCAAATTTATTTTAGTATATTGAGCATAATTTGGGAGGGTTTTAGCTTTCATATGAGACATTTCTAAAACCAATCGATTAATTTAAAGTCAGGTTATAAGCTTTTGTTTCTACAAAATGGATAAGCGACAAGACTTTTGTCAGGGACTGTAAGTGTTTGTTAACCTGCTGCTGTACCTCTTCTTCCATGGGGAAAAGCCGTTCATAATCCTCCTTTTTGTCCCTTAGTTCTCGATCGATACTTCTTTGCTTATTGATGGTGATGTAAATCCTTTCTTTTAGTAGTGCTTTCTTGGCCTTATTAATGATTTGTTTTGCATTATGGGTTGGGATCGGGGTCTTGATGTTAATACTTGCTGACGTGATGTTCTCATCTCTGCATCGGAGGTTGAAACGTAGGTGGTTGTTGTAGCGGGCGCAGCCTGTGGCGAAGTGCTTTGACATTTTCATTAGATCGGAAAACAAGTTCAAACGCTGGATCAGGGAGGCCATTGAAGTCAGGAAACGAGGCACGGACAGCATTAACCGTGATGACAGAGTGTTCCTCCTTTCACACACCTGGGACACCCTCCTTCAGAGACCACCAGGCGACGGGAGGCGTGGTCAGTTTGAGCGACCTGCCAGGTCAATCAGGCTGACCACGCCTACAGGAAGTAACAACAGCTGATATATGACGCGTCACCACCAACACCGGTGACAGTTCTGAAGACGGCTTGCAGCTAGCAGCCGAAACATGTCAACAAGGTAAATACACGTTACTTGATTGAAAGAACCCAAGAAGTTATGGGCCCTTTATGTAGCACATAGTCACATGGTCACAGTGGTGTCTGGTCTTGTCTTCTGTTGTGGACAGGTGCTAAAGACCCGTCTGACCCTGCGCAGGACTGGTCAGTACTCTGGGCTCCTGGACTGTGCCCGGCACATTCTGACGACAGAGGGTGTGGGGGCATTCTACAGGGGCTACCTGCCCAACACACTAGGCATTATCCCATACGCTGGCATTGACCTGGCAGTCTATGAGGTAACCCAAGCATCCCAAACCATCATTAAAAAAACAAGGTTACATAGAGTCAACTGGACAAACTCTGTTCTTAAAGAGGGGGTATATCGGTAGGTTATTAACTGCTAACACATAAGATATTGAGATCACCGTGTTTTATTGTTTTGAAAATGCTGTATTCACCGAATACAACATCTTAACATGTTTCACTTTCGTTTTTGACACTCTGAATACAATCCTATCCAAATCTCTGCCCACAAACCTAGATCACCCATACTCCCTCACTGCAATTTCACATAAATATACAAACGCAGGATGCAACACAACACACATTAACTTCACAAACATGATGCGATGTGCAAGTAGTTTCATGGTGAGATTCTCGCTGATTGAGTTGTAATATGACGCTCTGAAGGAGGAGTAACTAAATATGAAATGTGCAGTTAAAACCCCATAAAAGTGTAATACCCCCCTCTTTAATACTAAACCAGGGCATACAGCCTTGTGGCTGATTACAGACTCTGCTTATGTATTGCAGACCCTGAAGACCACGTGGCTGCACAGGTACTGTGCGGACTCAGCAGACCCAGGCGTTCTGGTGTTGCTGGCCTGTGGGACCATCTCCAGCACATGTGGGCAGCTGGCGTCCTACCCCCTGGCCCTGGTCCGCACACGCATGCAAGCTCAAGGTACCACCTCACAGCACTCTACATTTTAATAGCGCTTTGAAGTTTGAAGTTTGATTTTTAGCTCTATAAAACGACCAAAAGAAATAAAACAAAGTGAAGCTGGACTTACTTCATTTAGATTAGGCACCAAACAGGTATCCCCTTTGTGGCTCAGTTAGTGACTGTGACTCCCACCAGAGCATATACAAGTCATAGCTGTAAAATGTAACTGCTTTAAATGCTTTAGAGGTCCTATATCTCACAAAATTGAGTCTTGTGAGCTTTAAGATTGTTTAATGCTATTTCGTCCTCAAAAACTGCTGTTCTTGAACTGTGGGTTGCAACCCTGGAATTTCCCCACTGTGGGACTAATAAAGGCATATCTTATCTTAAAACAGACCTGGAGTTGTGTTTTGTTTCATTCACACATGTTGGAGTGACCCTTTATTATTAGTTTGTCTACATCTCCAAAGCTCAAAGGGGTATATTCATTAAGCATTTGCACACGTGCTATAAAGCGGACACAGTGAGATTTGCGTCTCTTATCAGCGCTTTGCGGATGCTGCTCAGAGTTTGCTCCTGGGATCAAATAAATATGTAAAATGGGGCGTTTTAGCCAAAATGCACAAAAAGGAGGAGAAAATGCTCTCAAACTCTCAATTACAGAATTGAGGGAGGAAAAAGAGGCAGAAGTTCTAATGGAAAATCAGGTGCAACACGCCCACAAATAGCACACAGTTTGCACTCGCAATTTAACACCTGCTTCATAAATATACCACAAAATGCTCTGTTCCATCTTGTGATGTCATGAAGAGGTAACAGCTATCTTTTACCTTTTGTTTGGTAGAGACTGGCAATTCCAGGGCTGAAATTATACAAATGATTCAAGTATATGAAGTTTAGTGAAAAACACAGTGGAGCACTTCCTGTATTGCCATCACAAGGTGGAACAGAATGTTTTCTGTATAAGAGAAGACCTCAGCCTAAATATGGAGGGTTTGTGTGTTAAACATGTGTGAATGAAACAACACTCCAGGTATGTTTATGATGAGGAAACAGTATTATAACATAGATCAGAAAATAGTGTAATGCAGGCCCTTTAAATAGTTTTGTGTTTCTCATTATTTTCATTATTGATTTCCCAGAAATTTGGGCTCATTTATTAATGTTATTTTTTTATTTACAGATATTGGAATTAGTAGAGACAGGATACAGTTTCAAACTATATGTCTTTATATAATAGAGTAATAGCGTGTAGTCTTGGATGGCCAGGCTGAGTGTCTCACTGGTGTAATTAACAGCAATACTGTTTTAAAAACTCTACGTCTGTGTCACAGACTCTCAAACAAAATACTCTGCAGATAAATGTGGATGTAGTGCCACATATTTGGGCATTTATCTGTTTCTAAGTTAAAATAAATGGCTGGATTCTAGAGATTCTAAGCTTTATAATATGCTAACATGCCCATGTGTACATGCAGCAGCTAGATTTTTGTGAATCAGTTGGACCCTGTTAAATCTAATTCTGTCCACTTTAAGCAGCTGTTTGGAGAGGAACAGGGACAATATCAGTGCGAAGAGCTGCATGAACAACGTGCATGATCAGAGTAATCAGGGAGGATAAACAAGCTTTGACCAGATGAGTGGGCATTGGATCGAGGGAGCAGGTTGATTGGGATGTTTTGTAAATTGGTAGATTGCTGTGTGTGAGGGCAATGTGAGAGAAGCTAATTGAGAAGTGGGAAGATCAGTGGGAGGATCTGTTTCATCCAATTAAAGGCCCAACCAGGGTATTGTCTTAACCGATATGATGGAATCGATACCCAATCCAGCTAATTTTTCAGTATCAGCGCAGATATTCATTGCCATTATCAGTATCCATACATCCCTAATCTGGGGACATAGATTTATGAAATGTATGAAATTTTACATACATTTCCTTTAAAAGTTTATCTGTAATTGTGCTTCTGAAACTCTTTTGACAAAATAGAGCAGTTTTATCTGCCCTGTCCCTCCACAGCCATCAGTGAGGACAAGCACAAGCTGACAATGGTGGGCCAGTTCAGACACATTGTCTCCCATGAAGGAGTCCCAGGGCTGTACCGCGGCCTCACCCCCAACTTCCTTAAAGTCATCCCTGCCGTCAGCATCTCCTACGTGGTGTATGAGCACACCAAGAAGGTTCTGGGAGCGGCATCTTAGGCCCCGCCCACAAACAGCCACAAGTGCCTGTCATCCTGTACGTTCATTCATTCAGTCGGTCCTTTATCAGACTACTCAGTACATAATACTTGTACAATGGAGCTCAACAGTTCCGACCAGACTCACATGCCGGTAGTAACAGTTCCATTCATTTTTCCCACAGACTTTCAGAAAAAAGAAAAGAATAAATCAATACATTAAATAGTTTGGAATCTCCATTGAGGCTATGTGGTAACTAAACTCACAGCTCAAAACTCACCTTTTCCACTGAGCCTTTAACTCCGTAAAAAAAGTTACCGTAAAAAAACGTGCTATATAAAACCTGTGATTGTGTCATTGAAATTAGTCACCACCCGTGTTGAGCAGTAACTAGTTACTGTAAGGGATTACTATAGTAATGCAGCAATATAACTAGTTAGAATTTAAAATTGAGTACCGGTAATTAAAATTACGGTTATGTACCCTACTAACTTTAAATTACTTTTGCCAAGAGCATGTGATGTCATCTTCTGTCAGACACATATCAACTGTCAACCAGAACAAAACAAATACTGGCTTTTTATGAATTGGTTCCCTAGCTGTATGTTTCCTTTTTTAAAGTAACCTATAGTAATCCAATTAATTAAGCAATCAGAGAAGTAATTAGATTACTTTTAGAAGGAGTAAAATGATTACTCAGTAATCAAATTAGTTTTGCAAAGTAAACTGACCAGCACTGGTCGCCAGTGCTTGAAGAGCTGGGAAATGTACTTCTGGAAGTTTTGTACACAACAAAATCCAGGCACTCAGAAAAAGTAAAAGTCACATGAGGAAAGGTAGTTAAAAAACCTTTATTTAAATGGCCAAAGCCAACATGTTTCGACCATGACTGGTCTTCATCAGGGCTTAGTTAAAATTTGAAGCATGGACTTGGACTTTAAAAAACACACCAACCAATAGTAAGGACAGACGTTATTAGAGGCAGTGAAACCAGACATGCAATATGGCACAGGCAAAAAAAAAAAAAGAAAAAAAAAGTGGTTCCCACACTCATTAGTCCTTGGCCTCCTTCCTTCCGGCTCACATACTATATATATATATATATATATATATATATATATATATATATATATATATATATATATATATATATATATATATCAAGGTCAAGGTCAAGTTTATTTATAAAGCACATTTAAAATACAGTTACCACTGCCCAAAGTGCTGTACAATATAAAGCATAAAATACAGGCAACTAAACAAGTGTACAAAATATAATAATACAACAATAACTCTAAAATCTCGCTCAGCTCGTCTCAAAAGCCAGTGAGAAAAAGTGAGTTTTTAACAGAGACTTAAAACTGTTAATGTCAGACACAGACCGAATCCTTAGAGGGAGGCTGTTCCACAGTTTGGGACCAGCCACAGCAAAGGCTCTGTCCCCCCGAGTTTTCAGTCTTGAGCGGGGACAGTTTAGGAGCAGTTTTATATATTTATATATGTATATATATATATATATATATATATATATATATATATATATATATATATATATATATATATATATATATATATATATATATATATATATATATATATATATATATATATATATAGGCAATAAGGCACAACAGCTACGCCCCGCCAGTGATCAGATACCCTGCAGGAATCATAAGCTGGCCAAAGGAGGAGATACAGACCACAGACGTTAAGACACGAAAGCTCCTGACCATGTATGGAGGGTTCCATCCCAAATCCAGCACCCTGAGACTGTATGCGAGCCGGAAGGAAGGAGGCCGAGGACTAGTGAGTGTGGGAACCACTGTCCAGGATGAAACAGTCAAAATCCATAAGTACATCAAGGATAAGGCCCCAACAGATGATGTGCTCAGGGAATGCCTCAGACAGTGGAGGTCAGAGGAAGAGGTGCTGGATGGACCATCATGGCAGGACAAGCCCCTACATGGGGCGTACCACCGAAACATAACTGAAGTGGCTGATATCAAGAAATCCTACCAATGGCTGGAGAGGGCTGGTCTGAAGGACAGCACAGAGGTCCTCATCCTGGCTGCACAGGAGCAGGCCTTGAGCACCCGAGCAATAGAGGCCCAGATCTACCACACCAGACAAGACCCAAGGTGTAGGTTGTGCAAAGAGGCTCCTGAGACAGTCCAGCACATAACTGCAGGGTGTAAGATGCTGGCAGGGAAAGCATACATGGAGCGACACAACCAAGTGGCAGGCATAGTGTACAGAAACATCTGTGCAGAGTACGGGCTGGAGACCCCAAGGTCAAGGTGGGGAACTCCCCCAAAGGTTGTGAAGAATGAGCGTGCCAAGGTCCTGTGGGACTTTCAGATACAGACTGACAGAATGGTGATGGCAAACCAACCAGACATAGTGGTGGTGGATAAGTAACAGAACAAAGCCGTGGTGGTGGACATTGCAATACCAAGCGATGGTAATATCCGGAAAAAGGAACATGAGAAACTAGAGAAATACCAGGGGCTCAAGGAAGAGCTGGAGAAGGCCTGGAAGGTGAAGGCATCAGTGGTGCCCGTGGTAATCGGAGCACTCGGGGCTGTAACCCCCAAACTGGAAGAGTGGCTAAAGCAGGAACAGCAAAAATACTGCGCAGAACTCTCAAGCTCCCAGGACTCTGGTAGAGGGCCCGAGCTGATGAGGGTGAGAGAGACCAACCACCGTGGAAGGTGAGAGACACTATATATATATATATATATATATATATATATATATATATATATATATATATATATATATAGATAGATAGATAGATAGATAGATAGATAGATAGATAGATAGATAGATAGATAGATAGATAGATAGATAGATATAGATATAGATATAGATATAGATAGATATAGATAATAATAATATTAATAATGAATAATAATAATAATGAAAACATATACATATCAAATTTATTAAAAAAAACAAGACAAATCAAAGTCCTCATTTAGACCAAGATGTTTACATGCGCTTAATGGGCTCTAGTTTACATCACAAAACCGAAAGACGTTTGGAAACATGCAGATGATGACTTCCGGCGGGTTCTGTAGTAACTCTGGAAAATCTGAGAAGTCATTGTATTTTCTTTCTTTCTTCCTTTTATAAATTGCCTATTAATAGGTGTATTCAACTGTAACGTTCCGTTATGTTCGGCAGATCAACAGTTTACAACCAGCTGCCTGTAAGTGACATCCCTGATAAGATTTGGCAGACTGTGAAGACCGCTGCTGAATCCATGGTTTTGTCACATGTCCAGTGTCGTAAATACACCTTAAGTTGTCATCTGCATATTTCCAAACATCTTCCAGTAAGTGTGAATAGGGCCTATTTATGAATACAGAAAGCTTCTCTTTGATTACATTTTTGAAGTCTATCCCCACCTCTTGCAAGTGGTTTCACATGTTTAATACTTTCAATGCGAAGCAGAGTGTCATTGCCATTATGACTTTCACATTATTTCTGCTCGGCCAAGCTATCTCACATGTGCCTTTTAGTATGGTCAGTATAGAAAAAAACCTGGACAAGGGCAAAAAAGACGATATATAACATGAGTAGTATTACAAGTAATGAAATGATTTTGTGTGAAGCATCTGTTATTGTGCACATCCATGAATGTTTGTAAAATCCCTCAGTCGTCCAGGTAGAATCAGCCGAATTTGTGAACAAAATCAAGCATCTCCAGTTTGACCGGGATGAGACTATGGTTTCCTTTGATGTGACCTCTCTTTTCACTTGTATCCCTACATCGGTAGCGGTGGAGGCAGCAAGGAGGAGACTACTGGAGGATACCAAGCTAGAAGAGAGAACCAAACTTTCACCCGACCAAATCTGCCAACTGCTGGAAATTTGTTTAAGTACCACCTATTTCCAGTTCAGAGGAAACTTTTACAAGCAAATCCACGGCTGTGCAATGGGCTCACCGGTCTCCCCTATCATTGCAAACTTATACATGGAACAATTTGAACAGAGTGCCCTGGCCTCATATCCAGGCACTCCACCCACACACTGGTATCGTTATGTTGATGATAATTTCTCAAAAATCAAAATTCAAGATTTGGAACCTTTTACTGCACATATCAATTCTGTAGATCCGAACATCAAATTCACACGTGAAGATGCCAAGGACAACACATTGGCCTTCTTAGATTGTGCAGTAACGATAAGAGAAGACCGGCGACTCCAGGTAGAGGTCTTCAGGAAGCCCACACACACCGACCAATATCTGCTTTTTGATTCACACCACCCACTTCAGCACAAACTGGGAGTCATTCGGACATTACAACACAGGGCCCAAGTGGTTCCTACAAGCGCAGAGGGAAAGGAGAAAGAAGAACAACACGTGGAGAAAGCCCTCTCCGTTTGTGGATATCCTAAATGGGCTTTCAATAAAACGAAGAGAACAAAGAAACAGGACAACAGAGAACCAGAGCCCAGGAGAAGGGGTGTAACTATTCCTTACCTGGCTGGCGTTTCCGAAAAACTACAGAGGATCTTCAGACAACATGAAATCCCAGTCTATTTCAAACCCACAAACACTTTAAGACAAAAACTGGTCCATCCTAAGGACAAAACTCCGAGCCACAAACAAAGCAATGTGGTCTACTCCATTCAGTGTAGTGAAGACTGCAGTGAGCGCAACATTGGAGAAACAAAACAGCCACTTCACAAAAGGATGTATCAACACAGACGGGAAAACCAGGGTGGGCCGCAATCTGCCGTACATCTCCACCTAAAAGCCACAGGCCACTCCTTTGAGGACAGCGAGGTCCAGATCTTGGCCAGAGAAAAGAACTGGTTTGAGAGGGGAGTTAAAGAAGCTATTTTTGTCAAGAAAGAGAATCCTTCCTTGAACAGAAATGGGGGTCTCAGACATCATTTGTCTCCCATCTATAACTCTATCCTCAAACCTAAATCAAAACAAACTGGGAAAACAATGGGACTAGCCAGGTCAGGTCCAGAGGTGTGAAAACACCCATCATGGCCCTGAATGGATATGCTAACTACTCCCCCACTCCCACTCCATATTGAATAGACTCACATGACTAACAGAAACTGTTAACAACTCCATATTGAATCACCTGACCAACTGAAACTGTATTTAAATATGTGTTGTCTCAGAGTAATTTTCATTGTAATTAGCTCCTCCCTTCAGGCAGATATAAAGCAGTGTCCGCCAGCATCTGACCGGAACTGAGGAAGCAGCTTGGATGAGCTGCGAAACGTATTCAACCAAATAAACTATGTCCAGTTGACAAATTAAATTTTCTCCTTTTTTTTGCCATCCATGAATGTCTTTGGTTGAAGGACATTTAGACAATGAGGACAGTTCAAACTTTTAAATGTGCCAGTAGGTTTTTGTAGCCATGTGCTTGTATTTTCTGGACGAAGGTAAGAGTTCATCATCATCAAGATTTGGAGCATGTCTAAAAGAAATTAAAGGTGGTTCAGGAAAAACTTTGCTTAACACAGGGTCACTTAAGAGTATAGACCAAGAGTTTAGACCAATTGTCCTTACAATATTTTTGATTTGTTCAGCACAAGTACTGTAAGTGGTGACAAACATAGGGCGAGATAGCTCTTTTGACCTTGCTGCATTGTTCTTAGTGAGTTAAGTGGAGACTGAGCCCTGTCACAGGCATTCCTGACCACTGTAGGCTGATAAGCTCTATCTAGGAACCAGTTTAACATAGCCTGTGCCTGCTCTACGAAGTCCTCTTCCCGATTACAAATGCAACGTAAATGTTGAAAATGCCCATAAGGGATGGTTCTCTTTAGGTGGTGAGAATGCTCTTTTCTGTAGAGTGTGGTGTACAAACAATTCCCTTCCCCCTTAAATATGGTGAGATCTAAGAAATGTATACTATTCTGTGAATATTCCATTGACAATTTAATATTAGGGTTCATAGAATTAAAATATTTGTGTAATTCCAATAGCTTGTGCAAAGATAAAAATCAACAGAATATTGTCAATGTAGTGACCATACCAGATACAATGAAAAAATTCATTAATAGGATTAAAGACATAGTCCTTCCCCCAAAGACCCAAATAAACAAGCATAGTTTGGAGAAAAACATGAACCGACTGGGACTCATTCATCAAAATAAAAATATTGTTATGAATAACCCATTCTGTAAGTTTCAACAAAAACTCACTAGAAGATTTAGGGATGTCACTCTCAGTAAGAAAATATTTTAGAGCAGATAAACCCTCTTGGTGTTCAGTATTTGTGTACAGACTTTCAACATCCATTGTCTCAAGAAACTGGTCTTTATTGTTTGTCAAAGTTCCAATTCTGTTTAGTACATCCATAGTGTCCTCAATGAAGGATGGAAATGTTCTTACCAAAGGTTTTATGTCAGTGTACTTGGTAGCTGGCTCAGTGAGAGTGTCATTACCAGATATGATAGGACGTCCACGGGGTTGTCCTTGGGCTCCTTATGAACCTTAGGCAACAAGTAGAAGGCTGCAAAAACCGGGTGTTCAACTGTTAAAAAAACAAATTCATTGTCATTATAATTCTCATGTCCAATGCTTCTCTTAAGAGTAATCAAATTGTTTTTTCATAATTGACAAAGGATTGGTAAAAAGTCTTTCATAGTGTCTCGTGCTGAGCTGTCGATGAGAATCTGCTCTAAGAAAAGAATCTTAGAGCAGAGTCTTTTCATCCTCAACACCTAAAGAGAAACATCACCTAAGCGCAGTTTTCACGTCTACGTCGCATTTGTAATTGGGGAGAGGACTTCGTAGAGCAGGCACAGGCTATGTTAAACTGGTTCCTAGATAGAGCCTATCAGCCTACTGTGGTCAGGCATGCCTGTGACAGGGCTCAGTCTTTTGATTGGGCCACTTTACTCACTACGTAAGGCAAGGTCCAAAGAGCTATCTCAGTCTATGTTTGTCACCACTTTCAGTACTTGTGCTGATCAAATCAACAAATTTCTTTTAGACATGCTCGAAATCTTCGAAACAAGTTGATGGACTCTTACCTTCCTCAAGAAAATAAAAGCACATGGCTACAAAAATCTACTGGCACATTTAAATATTTGAACTGTCCTCATTGTTCAATTGTCCTTCAAACAAAGACATTCATGGATGTACACAATAATAGATCATTCACACAAAATAATTTCATTAACTGTAATGCTACTCATGTTATATATTGTCTTTCTTGCCCTTGTCCAGAAGGTTTTTTTCTATATTGGCCATACTAAAAGGCACATGTGAAATAGCACAGGCACAAATATGCAATCAGAGTAAAGAATCAGGATAACCCAATGGCTCGACATTTTTGTGAAAATCATAATAGCAATGACACTCTGCTTCGCATTCAAGGTATTGAACATGTGAAACCACTGGCAAGACTTCACTGTTGAAGTCTATCCCCATTAAAGAGAAGCGTTCTGGATTCATAAATTAAGATGTGAACATCCTGGTCTGAATAAGGACTTTGATTTGTCTTGTTTTTATAAATGTTATATGTATATTTTTTCATTATTTTTATTGTTAATATTTGACATGTTGCATGTCTTGCAGCATCCCTGATAACATGACGACGTCATGCCAACGTTGGGCCAACGTATGTGTATACGTTGGGCCAACGTTGGCAGTTGACGTTGGGCCGACGTCATTTTGCTCATTGGCAAGTGGTTGGGCCAACGTCATCAAAAGACGGTTGGCTAGACGTTGGTCCAACGCCTTGCCAACATTCAATAGGTCAGTTTCAGACGTTGGCCCTACGTCGGGCCAACGTATGTGTATACGTTGGGCCAACGTTAGCAGTTGACGTTGGGCCGACGTCATTTTGCTCATTGGCAAGTGGTTGGGCCAACGTCATCAAAAGACGGTTGGATAGACGTTGGCCCAACGTCTACCCAACTATTAATTAGGCTTTTTATATACTGTATATATTGTACTACTAAATTGCATACTTTATGGAAAGTAATCACAGGTGAACAGTGCATGTAGGTTTTGCAGTATTGCAACATTTATTGATAATACTTGAATTCATGTACACACATATTATCAAAATATAATGTTCAAGGGTGGTTCTTAATTACAATGTACAAAAAATGTTACCAAAATATATTGCTGAAGGCTGATTTACAACAGAAAAAGTTAACTACATTTCAAATGCATTAAAATGCACTACAAGTTTCTGTGTACCTATATAAGTAGATGGAAATAAATGTAATGAGATCAACTTCTGAATGTAAAAATAAAATACTACCAACATGTCAAAACATACCTGAACAATCATGAGAAATCATAGCACCAAAACATAGCATATTTTCATACTTTTATCAACTAAACACACCCTAACTATGCATACACCGTGCGTGTGCCAGCACTGGATGGAATTACTAACAAAATAACAACCAAAATTACGAACCCAAATCTTAGACAATATATCTAAAGTGAATTTCAAATACAAGCCGATAAACCACGTGGGACAAGATCCAGTTGGAAAATGGATAATTAGTCAATATTCAGTGAGTAATCTAGCACTTTTCACGGGTGACGGCACATACTTGAAAACCGATGGGATGTAGTCAGGTGAAAGCGGGTTGTCACTCTTTTTACCTAGGACACAAAATAAGTAACGTTAAGTAAAGAAACCACTAAGATTACACTGAGAAAAAATATTCACTATTCAATGATACAGGCAGTTTAAAATGTTGTGATGTCACATGAATGCAATCCATTAGCTAATACGTTTTTAGGTCTGGACATTAACCACCGTAGTGAGGTTTATATCGCCAACTAGACTGGGTTGGTAGATTAGGTTGAGGACGTTTCGGCTTGTCCGACTGAAATACAATCCACCCAGTTTAGTCGGTGATATTTATTGTCCAAAACAATAACTATCAGCACCATTTAAGATAATATGAAATGTATAATGTTTACGTGAAATTACCTGATATGAAATGGTCACTGCACAAGCGAAATCCATTAGGTGACGGGTTCCAACGCTCGGTTTTCTTCAGCGCGCTTCTTGCCCGTTTTATCGCAGAAATCCATTTTCCCCTCCGAGCTGGATCTTTGGGAATGCGATAAAAGGCTTTATCTTTAACTTGTCCTCGGTGGTTTGTACATCCAGGGGCACAGCATGAGTCTACCATCGTTGTAAGCTGGAAGTTTTGTAGGCTAGTTAGTTAGTTTGTTTACAATAATTCCTGCCAAGATGGCGCCCGGTGGTGCATGCTGGGATAGCGTGACGTCATCTCCCGGAGCTCTATTGAAACGAATTGTCATTACAAACGTCGGCTCGACGGTCGCGCCAACGTCGTTAACCTGTGTCAGATATGACGGAATACCGAAAAATCGCGAACTTCAAACAACGTCGGTTCGACGTTGCGTTGCGTCGTGTAGACGTCGGCTCGACGTCTAAGATTATACGTCGGCAACGCCGACGTCGGCAGGACGGATCAATGTTTTCAGGGATGTTGGTTTTGGCCATTTAAATAAAGGCCTTTTAAATATACTTTTCATGCGACTTTTACTTTTTTGGAGTGCCTTGTTTTTGTTGTGTCCAAAGTTTTGATCCATTCCAAGACCACCCTCTACCTGTTCTTACTGATTGGCACACCTGCCACATTTTTGTTTTTCTGTACTTCTGTAAGTACTCCAGACTTGCTCTGCTGAGCCCCATTGTGTCCTAAGAGTCAAGTGGCAACAGTACATTTTGCAATACATTTCATTTTAATACATTATCCTGCTAATAATATTTATTATAATGGCTTCTACATTACAAGTGAGTTTTGTCATCACAGTAAAGCAGGGACGGACTGGCACCAAAAAACAGCCCAACAGGACTTTTTTTTTCCAAATGGGGGGGTGGGGGGGACCGGCTGACCAACTGCCGTAGACCAGACAGCCGTTCTGGACTTTTCCAGAATGCACAGATTGCCAATCCGTCCCTGCAGTAAAGCTAACATGCTAATGTGTGCTTCCTGATTTTGGGACAATAGCATACTTTATAATCAGATGCAGACCTCAAGCGCTGCAATATACCATTTTTTGACAATCTTTTGGCAATTTTATCTCACTAGATCTTGTGGCATGAGATCCTGATCCATTCCTAGTTAGAAGCCACTACTAATAGGAAGATGCTATTGGTTTGCTTGCAATGTTAAATAATATAGTATTAAACTTGTATAAGATGCATTTATTCAATTATGGGTGTTTTTATTGCTCAAAAATACCTTTACAAACATGCATTCTTACTGTGAGATCCTTCACAGATCTCACCTGTAAATTGGCCTAGTGGTATCTCCTGCTTGTCTCTATGGATATGGATAAGTTTAATGACATACTTTGGAACAATTCAGGCAAAGCAATAACATCTCCATGGACACAAGCAGGTAACGGCCCTGCATCAGGAAACTTGCACAATGCACCTTTAAGGCATGTTATAATGGTACTTCCACAAAAACATGCCAGGAGTTGTGTTTTATTTCATTCACTCATGTTTGAATAATCCTGCATTATTAGTCTGTCTACATCTCCGAAGCTCAAAATGTTCTGTTTCACCTTGTGATGTCATGAAGCAATAGTTTTCAAGTTAACAGCTCCTTTTACCTTTAGTTCAGTAGAGATTAGCAATTCCAGGCCTGAAATGATCCAAATTGTTCTAGTGAAGGTGTATTGAGCTTAAAAATATAGTGCAGTACTTCCTGTATTACCACATGACATCACAAGGTGGAACAGAGTGTCTCTCAAACTGAAAGGTTTGAGAGAAGAACTCAGCCTAAATATGGAGGGTTTGTGTGTGAAACATGTGTGAATGAAACAAAACACAACTTCAGGTGTGTTTTTGTTAAGGAAACAACATTATAACATAGATCAGAAAATAACATAATATGGGCCCTATAAGGCAACTGTTACCACCTGAGCCAAGGTTGACGCAAAAAACAACATTGCTTTCCGTTTCAATAAAATGGAGGGTTCATTTAAAGTAATTCTGTTTTAGTTTCAAATTAAGTAAAGAATCAAAAATAATGCAAACGCAATATTTTTACATAATAATAATAATAATAATAATAATAATAATAATAATAATAATAATAATAATAATATCCACTTTTCTGGACAAGAAAAAAAATGCTTTACAGAGCATTATTCATTCACTCCACACTCAGTGGTGGCAAGCTAGCCCCAGCTGCCCTGGGGCAGACTGACAGAAGCGAGGCTGCCAATCTGCGCCATCGGCCCCTCCGACCATCACCAACACTCACGCACACACCACTTTCATACTAGGCAATGTGGGTGAAGTGTTTTGCCTAAGGACACAACACCAGTATTTGCCACTGGCGCCCCACTGTGGCACCTGATTTTCCCAGTGGTCTCCCATCCAAGTACTAACCAGCCCCGGCCTTGCTTAGCTTCTGAGATGTGACGGGATCAGGCTTTGACAAGCCGGTATGGCCACAACAGTTTTGAACAGAGGCTACACACATGCACAAATGCCCTCTATAAAAATATTACACCTGGTTACAATGGCTGACTGGTACTTTTACTCTCCACAACCTATAGATGGGTTTAAAGCAGGACCACACTAGAAAAAGGAATTTCTATGTTTATCTTTCAATTTAAAATATGAATTTAATTTCAGTAGTTTTATCTATTAAAGTGGGGGTATTATGCAAGATTGTTTTTTTTTTCCTACCATGTTATAACGTTCCCTCATCAAAAGCATGCCAGTTTGAGTAATTTAGTAACCTCAGTTGTGTTGTGATAGTGCTCTGAAGGGGGAGTGACTTAACATGGGGAGCAAAGGGAGGGGGAACTCAGAGTGTCAAAACTAAAGTGAAACATGTTGATATATAGCATTTTCAAAACAATAAAATGTAATGTGCAGATTTGAATATGTTATGTGTTAGCAGTTAATACCCCATAGAAGTCAAATACCTCCTCTTTAATAAAATATTATTTTAACTTTTTCTTTCCCTTCTTTAATGTCTTTAATGGTGCTAACCACTCTGGTGGAAGGTCTGCCACATGTTTGTTTCCTTGGAGATGTTATTGCTTTAGTAGTATTAGTATAGTTCCTTAGTAAGTTCTTTATTTGTTATTATATATTATAGCTGAACTAAATGACATAGATCACATGGATTTGCCATAATTGTCTAAAGAACCGAAATGTTACTACTCAGTTCCAGCTTATACCTTTTCATTTTCAAGTCATTGTAACTTTTTAAGTGCAGGACCAAGTCTTTTCTCCTGTGCATCTGTGTTTGTGACTGTTTAAAGGTCATTCAAATATATCTGGAGCTTAGCCTCTACAGCTTGAGCCAAAGCCTGGAGCATATTTTAAAATTGCAATTACTTAATTGAGTGTTTTGTTTATTTCAAGCTAAATTAATTCAATATATTTATGTTTATCAATAAGTTATATTTCTGTGTCTGTTACATTTTAAAATATAAATTAATCACATCAAAATTCATTCTGCCAATTGCTTGTCTTTTTAAAGCTGCACTATATGTCACTTTATTAGTGGAGGGTTCATCTCTGTTTGTCTCTTTGGAGATGATATTGCATTGCATGGTAATATTTCACAATATGGCAAAAGGAAAAATTCAATTTGTCAACTGGACAAAGCTTATTTGGTCGAATACGTTTCGCAAGTCATCCAAGCTGCTTCTTTAGTTTTGGTCAGATGCTGGTGGACACTGCTTTATATCTATCTGAAGGGAGGAGCTAACTATAATGAAATTACTCTGAGACTACCACACCTATTTGTTTACAGTTTCTGTTAACAGTTCTACAGTTTTTGTTAACAGCCTGTTCTACAGGCAAATCCATGCCGTCAGCAGTAAACCCCCTGTAACTGAATAGATGCAAGATATATTTAATGCCCTACTGTGGAAAATACCAGGCAAAGCAACATCTCCAAACAGGTGGTGCACCCTCTAGTGGAATGTTCCACTCTTTAGCATTACACTTGTTTTTGTCTTGCATGCATCATTAGGTGTTTTATTGCTCAAAAAATATCTGGGAAAAACATGCATTCTTTTGTGAGCGGTTATAGGTCCACAAATCTGACGGTTATAGGTCCACAAATCTGACCTATAACTTGGTTTGGTGGCAGTACTTGGTGGAACATTTCAGGCAAAACTAAAACATTTCCATAGAAAGTTCAGACCCTCCACCAGAAAAGTGACATAGTGCAGCTTCAAAGGTATTACACAAAATTGACTCTTCTAGTCATGTTGAAATGTTATTTCCTCTTCATAAACATACCTGGAGTTATATTTAGTTTCATTCACATATGTTTGAGTAACCCTTTATTATTAGTGTGTCTCCAAAGCTCAAAATGCTCTGTTCCACCTTGTGGTGTCATTAAGTTGTAGTTTTAGAGTTAACAGTTACTGGTCTACTTTACTCTGCAATACACTAGAATAACCTTAAGTTGCTGCCATTTTTAAGACGTTTTTGTTTTATCTTTTGTACCTTTTGTTGAGGTTGTCACAGAAAGTCCACAGTATCTTCTGAGGCACTGAGAAATGAGGAAGTTTAACGCTAAAACAATTGCTGCAGCTTTAAAGTTGGGGAATTCCAGGGCTGCAAATCATCCCATTGATTCTAGTGAAGGTGTGTGGAGTTTAAAAACACAATGGAGCACTTCCTGTATTACCACTTGATGACATCACAAGGTGAAACAGAGTTTTCAGTTTGAAAAAAGAACTCAAACATGTGTTAAACATGTGTGAATAAATCAGAACACAACTCCAGATATGTTGGTGATGAGGAAACAACATTATAACATAGATCATAAAATAGCATAATATAGGCACTTTGTGTGTTCCTGAAAGTAATGAGGAGTTTCAAAATGGTGTTGGCCTATATTTTGGAGTTGAGCCCGTGCAGCTTGAGGCCTGTGTGCATGTAGAGCAGGACTATACATGAGATTATACAGTACATTCTTTTTATAAGCTCTATATGAGACTATACATTATTCTTATAATTTTGATATGAGACTATACATTCTTTTTATAAGCTCTATAAGAGACTTGCTTGATGGCTACATGTTGCCGATGAGACCTTGTATTTTATTTGAATAGGGCCAGAGAGCATGTTTTGTTGTTTGTGTATTTCTTTGTAGAGGTAGTAGTACAACTGTACTCAAGTAAGAGTAACATTACTATAAAATATTGTTTAAGTAGAAGTACAAAGTAGTGGCACATGAAATTACTCAATAAAGAGTAAAAAGCTTTTTCAGAAAAGTAACATCTGATTTATAATTTGAACTGAATGTAATTGGAAGGACAAAACATTAAATTACACATTCTGGTATTTTCAAGGGATAAACACAAGACAAGCTAAATTACTTACTTAATCAGAAACACACAACTTAATGTAAGAATACTGTTACTTCACCAAAGTATTACTCAAGTAGGAGTAAAGGTATGCTGATAGAAAAGTACTCTGTAAAATACAGTTTCTTTAAAAAGTTACTTGAGTAAATGTAACTGAGTAAATGTAACTGAGTAGTGCCCACCTCTGTTTGTACAGGATAACTGGTTAAAGGAGTCCCTCTCTACTTGAATGTACTGAGCACTTTACATGCCTGGGTAGAGTCAGTGCAGATCTGAATGTGACTAAGGCCATAGTGCTAAACGCCACTTATGTGCATGTGCAACTAATGCTGATTATAATTACAATTTCAATAAATATTTTACAAAAAAGATTCAACTTGTGTGTTCTTTCATGAAATGACTGTGTTTCTTTTACTAAACAGGCCAACCCAAGAGCCAGGATCTTTCAACTGGGACTTGCACATTTTCTGTTGCCTGACAAATTAGGGATGCACTGATTAAGCTTTTCAGTTCCGATACTGATTTCGATACTATGACTTTAAGTATCTGTCAATATTCACCAATACCTGTGTATGGACAGAACATAATACACTTTCCTTAAATCACAAATCAACAAGTGGTAAGTAACTGTATTTTTCTCCTTCACATCACTACTGAAAAGCCTTGTATGAATAACATGAATTGTATGGCTTACCAGTTTGAATACTTATATGAATGCCAGTTTTTTTTCAGTATCAGCTGATATTCAATACCAGTATCAGTACTGATTAATCTCGAGACAAAACCACACTGATATCTCTGTATTTTTTTTATACAGAGTGATACCTTCACTGCATCTTGAGCCAGAACCAGACATGATCATCCAATCAAATTTGTTTATTTCAGTGACACATGTGAAATGAAGGAGCTCATTTATCACCATCATCTCTCCCCTCAGATGAACAGAGATGAGTGTTTCGCTCATTGATTTAGCAGAAATACATGTTTCTTTTTGTAAGCAGCCATGTTTGTTTTGATGGACTGACCATGCGTGTCCCTGATTGGCTAATCCATCTGTCAATCATGAATATCTCAAAGCAGGGAGATTCAGTGACCAGACTCACATCTTCAGTCACTAGTGTACTGAGTAGTGTGTACTGGATTCCAGGCAACATTTTTTTAAGCTTACACTATGTAACTTTTCTTGTAGAGGATCTGCCATCTGCCTGTCTCCATGGAGAAGTAATTGTTTTGCTTGGAATGTTCCACAGAATGGCATTAAACTTATTGATCAAGAATGCATGTTTTTAGGGTATTTTTGAACAATAAAACACCCAATTGCATGAATGCATTGAATTTTATGCAAATCATCAACATTCCCATGGAGAGATGCAGGTGGTAGAAATGTTATAAAACTTACACAATGCATCTAATAGATAGAGAAAACATTTTTGTGAGGTTACTATTTGGTTAACTCTATATGTGCCAAGATCGTGCTGAGTCTATATTTAAACTACTAACAGACTTGGTCAACTTGCAAGAATAACATTTTCCCCACTTTTTGTACTGATCAGGGTTTTCAAAAGTATCAAACTCAGACTCTAAGTAATACTAAAGCTAGTGTCAAAATTAAATACTCATTTGAGCAAGTATCAATACTAAAAATGTCACAGGAGAGAAATGAACCTTATCTAGTATAAGATAAGATAAGATGAGATAATCCTTTATTTGTCCCACAATGGGGAAATTGCAGTGTCACAACGCAAGTTTCAGAAACAGTAGGAAAATAAGAGCATCAAAATCAAGATAAATAATAATAAGTATTTACAATCAACTAAAAAACACAACACTGTAAAGCTAAAAGGCACAGGAACATTGCCCAATAAGTGTCTTTGATTCTGAGCAGTGAACAAACAGCAGTTAAAGTGACTCCAGTATAGTAATATATAATATTACTACAATAAAGTGACTCAGATAATTGTGTACAGTGCAGTGATGGACAGTGGTGGTTAAATAAATAAGTAGCAGGCAAGTGACTTTAAATAATACTGCACATTGTTATTATTACTATGGAGATGTCACATGGTTGCTATGGAGATGACACATGACTAGCATTGATCATTGTACAGTCTGACAGCAGCAGGAAGGAAAGACCTGTGAAATCTCTCTTTAACACAGCGAGGGTGAATCAGTCTGTCACTGAAGCTGCTCTCCAGAGCAGACAGGGCGTCCTGCAGGGGGTGACACTCATGGTCCAGCATAGACATGAGTTTAGCCAGGACCCTCTTGTCCCCCACCTGCTGCACCGAGTCCAGAGGACAGCCCAGGACTGAGCTGGACTTCTTGATGACCTTGTCCAGTTTCTTCTTCTCCCTCTCTGTGACGCTGCTGCTCCAGCAGACCACACCGTACAGGATGGCTGATGCCACCACAGAGTCATAGAAGGTCCTCAGGAGTGGCCCTCTCACTCCAAAGGATCGCAATCTCCTCAGGAGATAGAGCCGACTCTGGCCCTTCCTGTACAGTGCATCTGTCTTATGAGTCCAGTCCAGTTTATTGTTCAGATGAACACCCAGGTACTTGTAAGAGTCCACTCTCTCAATGTCTCTTCCCTGGATGTTCACTGGTGGGGGGGCAGTAGAGTGGCGTCTGCGGAAGTCCACCACCATCTCCTTGGTCTTCCCCGTGTTGATGAGAAGGTGGTTCCGGTGACACCAGTCCACAAAGTCCTGCGTTAGTCCTCTGTACTCCGTGTCGTCATCGTCCGTGATGAGACCGATGATGGCGGAGTCATCGGAGAACTTCTGCAGGACACAGCTGTCCGTGTTATGTCTGAAGTCTGCAGTATAGAGGGTGAAGAGGAAGGGAGCGAGGACCGTGCCCTGGGGCACCCCCACACTGCAGGTCATGAGGTCAGACACACAGTCCTGTGCTCTCACAAACTGGGGCCGGTTTGTGAGGTAGTCCAGGATCCACTCAGCCAGGTCACAGTCCACTCCTGCCCACTCCAGCTTGTCCCTCAGGAGCAGTGGCTCGATGGTGTTGAAAACACTGGAGAAGTCGAAGAACAATATTCTCACAGTGCTGCCGGGCCTCTCCAGGTGGGACAGTGAGCGGTGCATCAGAGAGATGATGGTGTTCTCTACTCCGATGCCGGGCCGATACGCAAACTGCAGTGGGTCCATCACTGAGCTCACCGTGGAGCGGAGGTGACCCAGGACGAGCCTCTCCAGAGTCTTCATCAGATGAGACGTGAGAGCCACTGGCCTGAAGCTGTTGAGGTCTTTGGCGTGCGGTGTCTTGGGCACAGGTACCACACAGGAGGTCTTCCAGAGCTGTGGCACCACCTTCAGCTTCAGGCTCAGGTTGAAGACATGTCCATAACTCCACACAGCTCATCTGCACAGGACTTAAGGAGCCTGGGGCTGATCCCGTCTGGTTCAGCAGCTTTCCTACTCCTTATCTGGCTCAGTTCTCTCCTAACCTGAGGTGTTGTGAGAGACAAAGAGCGGAGGGGTGTGCTGGAGGTATGGCTGAGTTCTTGATGTGGATACGGGGGCTGGGGGGCTGAGGCAGAGCATAAGACCACATAGACTAGTCTGTGCGCATGGGAAGAGAAAAGAAAGTACTACCATTTAATGCTGAAAATCACATTCTGTTATCTAAAGAAAGAGACCTTTGTATCATCATTATGGTATCAGAATTGAGTTTTAAATCTATTCCTTAGTATCAAATCCAATTTTGAAATGTTTGTATCAAGAAATCACTATTACTATATATTTATCTACAAACACAGAGATTTGACTCTGACTTCCATTGTCATTCGTGGTTTTGGGATCAAATAAAAGACTTGCCACATATTTTCCATTCAAACTGCAAACTCATGACATGTGAAAACAGTGAGACTATGGGGCGATTCTTAGCTATATATTTTTGACCAGTCCATTAACACTGTTCCCTGACCTCCAGCTCTGTGTCTCTGTTGCTCTGACAGCGTCCCAGTTACTGTTGTTCCACACGACCAGCTTCCAAAATTCTCACAGTTTTTTTCATTTTTTCTTGTGTTGGTTGTTTCCCAGCTCCTTGGTGTAGATGTGCTGAACAAATTGGACCCCAGGTTACTCCTGCCACTGGATTACCCAGTATGTTGCCTGGGCTCATGCAGGTTTGGGGTGAGCACACATCCCGCATGTATGTGTATGGCAGAATGTTCAGCAACCACCATGGTGACACATTAGTACTGCCTCTGCTAAAATAAATAAATAAATAAATAAATAAAATAACACGAAAATGTTTTATCTACTTAATTATTCACTCTTTTCACTATTGTATTATTATCCCTCACTATTGTATTGCAGTGTATTGTATTGTATATGTTTAAAAAGGAACTACAAGCCTTAACCCACATGAGGACATCCAGGTTTTCTCATGCTCAATATATGGACTCACATGAAGCTTTTTCTGGATAATCATCCAAAACAAGAACTTGTCCATGTAGGCCTACACTGTCTTTTGTATAATAATGAATACATCAACATGCAATTCTACCAAGCCTATTGTACTTTCTTTACATGCATTTAAATAGACCCCTGTGAGTGGGTGAGATGAGTGTGTGTGGTGAGGTAAGTGGGTGCCGTCTGTAGCTTTGAAAAGAATCTGCCAAATGAACTGTAGCATTTCATAACAGTCTTCATAGTCTATGAACAGAGCACAGTGGTCATCTAATTCTAATTTTCATTTACACTGTTATATAAAATATTTCATCTGTTATTGTACGGAAAAGAGAAGGAAACTATGACTATGCAATAGAATTGTTTTTGATAGAAAAACACAAAAAGGCATACTGGCAAAAATAGTTTGTGTGTGTATACGCACTGCAGATAAAGATCTTAAATTAAATATTAAGTGCTTGAACTAGGCTAGTTGATTTGAGTACATTTTATTTTAAAATGAAATTTGCCAATAAAACAAATATATTTTTTGTCATTTCAACGGCAGTAGAATTTTTCTCCTAATTTCGAGCAGAAACAAAAGTAATTTTCTTATTTTAAGTAAAATAA
Organism: Taenioides sp. WSHXM2023; assembly: GCA_029959045.1. Lineage (NCBI taxonomy): Eukaryota > Metazoa > Chordata > Actinopteri > Gobiiformes > Gobiidae > Taenioides > Taenioides sp. WSHXM2023. The sequence goes on from CM057101.1 coordinate 948,085, forward strand.
AGACATTTTATGCTTGTTCCATTGACAATTTTTAAGATCCAAATCAAGATAATTATTCCTTGATTCAAGCAGTTATTAAGTTATTTAATAGATCTATATTATTAACTAATGTTAACTAACAATCTTGCATAAGATTAGTTATACATTTTTTCCAGTGCGCATCCCGTTCATACACTCTACGCTTCATCCGGCAGAGGGCGGTAGTGCACTAAGTCAGCGGAGAGGTGACACGTACGCGCTGACGTGTACAAACAGGAAGTCGACGGGTATTGTTTTCACAGTGATCATCATCATAGCATTACCATGGCGGCGGCGGAGGCTTTGTCCGTCCGCGGTCCTGACGTGAAGGACCCCGCGGTGCTGTTTGAACGCTACAGCACCGAGGACATCCGGCTGATCGAGCGGAGAGTGCGTGGGGACATCGAGCACAAGAAGGAGGAGCTGCGGCAGATGGTGGGGGAGCGGTACCGGGACTTGATCGACGCCGCAGACACTATCCGGGACATGAGGCACAGCTCCGAGAGTGTCCTCCGAGCTGTCACCGACGTAGGACGCTACTGCAGCGGCCTCAAGCACGGCTGCGCCTGGACCGATAGCACGCAACAGGTATGAAGCTGGACTGTTGTCCCCAGGTGTCTTCTGCTCTGAGTCTTTCCACATTGCCTCCTAACACCTCGATCCACGTTAGTCAATCGTAAACTCTGATACACAAGCTAATACATAGTATAATGCAAAATAAAACATAACAACAAGCAAATGATATTAAAATACTACACGAACAATCATAATGTACTATTGCAAGTCATATATTGTATTTAGGTTACTATTTACTAAGATCTACAAACGTTCTTTCACTTGTAATCCTTTGAATGAATGAAAGATTTGTTCCAACAAAGGCAGTGTTGTGCTAGGCCTGTCATGATAATTACATAAACTATAAAAAGCTGGAAAAATATATTTTGGGGCTCAATAGATTCAATTTGATGTTACTGTCATTCTACAAAATACAACAAAACTTCTATAGAGCAAAAGTAGCTGTAAATATTTATCTTGGGTACTTTCTCTTAGCAATAGTGGGGAGATGAATAGTATAAATAACTTCTGTGGCTAATTATTATTGGTTCATTCTGCAGTGCAGGCTTTTTAATTAGGCCCGGCACCTGTCCTCAAATAATCCAAAACCACATTGCAATTTGAATTATTGCAATTTGCCATTTGTAATAATAACAGCTTTTATATAGAATGCAGGCTGTAATCTCCTCTGCTGAGAGCTAGCCTCCTGTCTCCTCTGGGTCATATCATTTCAGCATTCCTACCTGGTAGTCGGCCAATTTAAACTTCTATAGATGAAAAGGCATGTGATTCCTAAATTACTCATTTCATTATTCTGGTCTAAGACTCCTAACACGTGCCAAGAGCTGGGAAAAAAAAAAAAAAAGCTTTTATCACAGACGTCTGCCACTAAATCAAGATGTATTGATATTATTGTAATATAGTTGCAATTTTATAATTTGTTAACCTTAAAAATGAAGTAATTGGAATGGGCCGATATGCTTTCTGTTAGCTGACACCGATATCATGATATTGATCTGCTGCTGTGGGTGATAACCAATATGATAGCTTTTAAAATCCAAGGTCCACAAATGTATCTTAAGTTAATCTAAACATCACAAATAATAATAATAATAATAATGATAATAATAATAATAATAATAATAATAATAATAATAATAATAATAATGTATTTATGTGGGATATAAAATGATAAGTTACATGTCTATGTAAACATACAGCCAAACAAATGCTTTTCTATTTCCGTTGTTGGTCATCATTTTGTTCAAAAAACAAATCATGCAGTGAGGACAAGCTTGGATTGACACCAATACCTGTCTGTGTGCGCGCGTGTGTGTGTACGCGTAGGGGTCCCGGCCATGGCAGCAGCAGTTCTTCAGCATGTCGGCTCAGATCGCTCTGCTCTTGGACATACCAGAGCGTGTGTGGAGCTCTCTGGAGGCCGGACACTACCTCAGGGCCACTCAGCTCTACCTCCTGAGCTCTCACCTGCACAGCCAGCTCCAGCTCCAACCCTCCTCTGGTGCCTGCTACAGTAATAGCCCCGTGCTCAGCCGCTTCCCCATCCTGGTCAGACAGGTGGCCACCACGGGACAGTTCAGGTACCCACAACCCAGAAAATAGTGCAACCTTTATTTTGACAAAATAGACATATTGTGCTTTAAAATGTACTTTAAAATCCTGGTGTTTGCTGAGGGCAGCCTGCATAGACAATAAATACAAGTCTTATTGAGCTAGGATTTATCACTGTAGACCTGTTACAAGAGGCCCCCCCTTCGGCAGCGCCAAGAGCTGTGGTTCCATGAGCTTACGTGTCACGCTGTGGTGTGCAGTTTCTTTAGGGCCTTACTGACCATGGCAGAACCATTAAAACAAAGAAAAACATTAGAGATCACAACTGTGCCATCACAACTCAACTAACAGTAATACCATAGTATTACAGCTCAACTCAAACTTGGACAGAAGTTTCAGACAGGAGCGTTTCAAGGTTTATAATATTTAATGTATTTGTCTGTTAATCAAAAATCTAGACTACTGAAAAGTGATACTTCACCTTCATATTAGAAGTATGACGAAATAATATTTGAATCCTAGTGACCCGGAGCAATGTTACCTGCTTTAGTCCATGTCCAGTGTGATGTGTGTGATGTGTAATGTGTGCGGTGTGCGTGTAGCATATCTATGATGTAAGTTAGATATGGTATCCGAGTTTAAGGACAGATGATATTATATATAAAACGAAAATAGTTAGTTCGATACCTGTGTAGCCGTCCTGTCTCGCCTCACTCCCGTGTATTAATGAAGGGAGGGGAGCAGGTAGCTGTATGAAGAACTAGTATGCGTGTGATTGGCCGTCTCGTTCTCGCGAGTGTTGCGCAAGCGAGCGGTGTGTTTACTGACTGGCAGTAGTAGGAATATTTTATATAAACCGCAGTTAGGCATATTTTAACCTGGATAACATGCGGTATGTCCTGTGATGTGTAATGTGTGGTGTGTCAGGTCCAGTATCCTGGTGGACAGCCGCATGGTGCTGCGGGGCCGAGCTGTGTCAGACCAGGCCATTGCAGAGGCTCTGGTGTCCTGCATGCTTCTTGAGGACAGCTCACCGCGACAGGCTCTCTCACACTTTCTGTTGGCCCGGAAGGCTTCCATCCAGCAGCTGCTCACCCAGCCACAGCACGGTACCACACACACTTGTCATTTGGTTACTTCATCGGTTACATATGACGTTTATAGCATAGCATAGTACGTGCATATTGCAGCACTGTTTTCAAATGAGTCAGAAAAAATGATTTACATCTTTATATCTTCACTTGGAAAGGGGTGGCGAGCTACTGGTAGCTCCTGAGCTACAGGTTGGAGACACCTGCTCTACATTATTTGTTCAGTTGACAAAATAGAATTTTTTGGTTGCTATGGATCATACCTGGACGACTGAGGGATTACACAAACCAGTACCATCATCCTGATGATGATAAATTACTGTAAACACATGGCAGGTTTTACTGTAGACATGTGACTGTCTCTCTGTCTGCGTGTCTGTGGAGTCCAGGCGCAGGGATCAAAGCTCAGGTATGCAGCCTGGTGGAGCTGCTGGTCACCACACTGTTCCAGGCCTATGCCGTCTTCTACCTGCCTCCAGAGGGCAGCCCTAAGCCCACTGACGGAGCCCTAAGCTGTGGCCTCCTGTTTTCCACCATCCAGAGCGTCACTACCCCTCCAGCACCAGGTGTGAGCCCTGGATTCATAGGTTCCTTCTACATTTACAGTCTGAGTGTATTAACCCTTGGTTGTCCTGTGCTCAGGTCAGAGCCGGAGTGTGCTGCAGGACCACAGCAGTGGAATAAGCTGGTCCAAACACCTGCCCCCCTCCACCCTTCAGTTTCAGCCCACCCTCAAGACACTGGCCCAGCCAATCCACAGCAGCCACCTGCGAGACGCGCTACAGCAGTGGATCCACACGTGAGTGAACTTGGCCTGCTCTCACTCAAGCCTCATTATGTTATGTTGACTAAATTAGACAACAAAAAAAATGATGTAATCTTGTCTAAAGCGAAAATTATTTTAATCAAAAGAATGCAACTAATTTAAATAAGTTATTCTGCATTACTTGTGTTATTGTTGACCATAAAAATGCTCTTGAGTACCTTTGCTTTGGCATCACATGCTTAGAACTTAAAATAATTAAATAACTTAATAAATAATAAATAACTTCTTAGAGTAGACGCCTTGTTTCTAGACGTGTGCTACTGGCTGTAGAGGGAATTACTATTCAGTGAACTAGCCCCAGGTAGGGTTAGCAACTTTTTCCAACATGCTAACAGGAAGAGACCTCCGGACTTGACGTCACAAAACTGAGGAATTGAAAATCATAAGCCCCCTTACCAAACAAGGATTCGTCAAACAAGTGTAAATAAAGCAAACTAGAACTCCAGATATGTTTTTGATGAGTGAACAATGTTATAACATGGTTAAAAGCTGAAAAAAGTAAATTTAACATAATGTGTGTGCTTTAAAACTCCAAAATGAATGAGTTGTGCATGACCTGTCCCCCTGTATGGTGCAGCTGTCAGGAGGACCTGGCTGTGGGAGTAGCAGCTCTGCTGGTTTATGTGAAGAGCCTGAAGGGTCTGGCTGCCATCAGAGATGCTGTGCTGGAGCTTCTGTCCATAGACACCATCACTCAACACTGGGACACTGTGTGTGAGAGCCTGCTGGAGCGCCCCCTACAGCTGTGGGATCACTTCCTGGAGCAGCTCTTCCTTAACCGGCTTCAGGTCTCAAAGCAGTTTTTACTTAAATTCACACTGTACTGACAGGTAAAAAAAAAAACTTGTGAAAGATTCAAACAGTGTCCTCTTGTTATTGTATTATCCAGAACTTTAACATTATGTCATGAACCTCTGAGGTTTCAGTAAATCCTTACTTTACACACTTTACACATTTTAAAGGCCATCACCAAAGAAGAAACTGAAAGTATCTCCAGCAGCTGTGTGCAGCTGCTCAGCTCTGCTCTGAGTGATCTGGAGGGTTCCCACTCCTTGGGGCCCTCCGGTGCTCAGTTAGAGGCAGACGTGGCATCATTCCTGTGGTCTGAGAGTGCGGGGGACCTCCTTAGTGATGCCGGCTGGGTGAGTGTGGCCCAGAGGGGGCAGCAGCGCAGTGGCTTGGCCATGAAGACCCAGGCCCTCACCCCCTGTGTCCAGAGCCTGTGCTCCAGCCTGGACACACAGCTCAGAGCCCGATTGGAGGACCTGCAGCACTACCTGCCTCCTCAGGATGCTGGTGAGTGAGTGTGTGTTTAAAGGCACTAAAGGGCATGTACTGTTAAGTGCATTTGGTATTAAGAGTTCTGCAAAATCAAGGCTATGAGTATGTATTCAGAATCCATTGTCACTGATCTGATAATATGTGCTCTATGTTTGGACAGAGTCTAGCTCTGGGCCGGCTGGGGTCCAGAGGAGGGACTGTCCAGCTGAAGAGGCTCTGAGAGAGGGCAGTGTGGCCTGTGTACGCCACATCCTCCAGCACATCCACTCTCAGCTGGCCCCCCGCACAGACAACCTCACACCCGTTTTGTTCTTGGCTCGACTTTGCCAGTCCATGGCCGAGCTGTGTCCCTCTCTAAAGCAGTGCATCCTGGGTACACAGGCTGAGTCACAACCCACCCCCAAAGGTACGCCTCGACAGAGCAAACTGCCCCGAGGCAGCAGGCCCACAGAGGCCAACCCTGCACAGGTTCACTGGACTCTGGTCAAGGAGGAGCTCCTCAACTGTACTATGAAGGCCTACCACATCTGGAGCAGTGCTCTATCCAAGGTCAGCCAGGACACTGTGTCTGCCCTCCAGTCTGATGCCTCTGTAGTGTTCTGTAACACTTTACATACAGCTGTGACATGTATTATTTATTATTTGATGTATGTATTAGTTTTTTTTATTAGACAATGCACATTTATAAACATTTCTATACATGTGCCAGCATTAGCTATACAGCTAGTTTCCAACTGTAGTCCTCAGGCAAGGTGTGAAATGCAGCACAAAAGACTTTTAATTAGAATTTACATTATATCCAATAAGGTTAGTAAAAGATACAGTATCAAATGTAAGAAGCCACATAAAAGCAGATTACTGGCTGAAATGTATAACAGCATTCTGTAAAACAGAAGACATACACATGGACAAAACAGCATAAGTCAAGTTGGTGCTGGTTGCTGTGTCTGCTCCTTTGTTTAAATAAACCAGAAAGTGGTGGTGGAGCTATGCCCTGTAGAATTTTAAAGAAATTTGACCACATTTTCCCAATTTAACACTTTATATTTAACCAAAATACTGCAATGTGGACTTGTGCTTGTGTGGACAGGTGCTATTGGACCAATTTGGTACAGCTCTCCTCTCCCAGTCCCCAGGGACAGTTCTGAGTTACGCCACATGCTGGGAGGATCTAGAGATCCAAGAGGAGACCGAGTCTGGGTCCAGTGTCATATCCACCATCCGTCTGCCTGCCCAGGTCAGAAGCCATCCATTAAAGCAAAATCAACTTTTCAAAGCTTTTAACCATCTTATCATCTTACCATCAATTGTTTCCCCTCACAATTTACTCACCCAAAGTTGTATTTGGAGTGATTTGTGCATGTTTGAACAATCTTTAATTTTCAAGATGGCATTTTGCTGATCAACCTGAAACCGCCATCGGCAAACACCTTCTGCTGTGTACTGTAGGATTTGACAGCATTGCATAGTCATTTTTGTATACATTAAAAAAAATCGTGATGTGTAGTTATCCTCCGCTTTGTTGTGATGATGTTTACAGTGATGTCATGACTTGATTACGTAATGATCCACGGGTGTCATAGATTATAACTATATAACAGACAAAAGCACAATAGGCCTTCTTAGGGAGGGGAGAAATTAAACATGTGCCCTGTGTGTTGCAGCCCTCCTGGTTTGTGCAAGCCCTATTGTTTGGGCTGTGTGTAGAGGTGAACAGGGTGGGGGGCCAAGCGGTGCCCCGGACCACACTGCAGGAGCTGCTGCACACATGTCTGTCTCAGGCACTACATCACTACACACGGTTAATGGAGGCTACGCAACAAACGGTACTACACACATGCGCACGCACATACACACACACTGCTAACGTGTAAATACCTTGAAAAACATTCATTCTTGCTGTGAGCAGGGTTGTCTCTCCACAGATCTGACTTGTAACTATATTAGGCCATCGGCTTGTCTTCTGGGAGATAGTATTATGTTATGTTATTCTGTGGAACATTTCAAGCTAAACAATATCTCCACAGAGACAAGCAAGTGGAAGAACCGCCACCAGAAAAGTTACACAGTGCAACTTTAATTTAGGATCAAGTACTGGGGACTAGTGGCATAGCGGTTCCCATGTGGGTGGGATTTCTCTATGTGGAGTTTGCATGTTCTCTTTATGTTAGTATATATTAAGACAGAATGTGTTTTTTCTACAGGACGGTGCCTATCTCATGACTCAGAACAGAGCCTTGCAGCTGCTGTTCGACCTGCGTTACCTCTCCTGCACACTGGGAGGCAGAGCGGAAGAGGGCAGGCCCCTGCATTCTCAGCATGAACCCAGGTATGAAACAGACTCATTCTAAATACTTCAACTTGGCCATGAAGCTTCTAGCTCCTTAAAACAAAAGTCTACATGCAGAGGGAAGACTCATAGCCACATGGTGAATTTACATTCCCTCAGCTGCCGAGGGTTAGGGTTAGGGTTAAACCAACTGTATATAGCTTGCATTCTTACTTACTTAAAAATGTATATAGCTTGCATTCTTACTTACTTAAAAATGGTCTTACAATCACAACTGAACCTCTGTTGCCTGTGCATTTGTTTATATCACAAGTCACATCTTGTACAGTCTGTGGGGTTTACTGCAAAGCTTTGTGATCTATAGCAGTAGTTTAACACTCTAATTCTCACTAATTCTCATTAAAATCAGTGCAATAGTGAAGAATGAGGAGCACTTTTTGTAGTCCGTTTTGTGGGTGTTGTAGTTTTTGGGTAAAAATTGGATAAAGTTACATGAAAAATGTAATTTAGAAATATCAATAGATGTTTGTATTTTTGTTCCCAGCATCCAGGAAATGTGTGATTGGCTGGAGAGCTGCATTGACCCCTTTGACCTGGATGTGTTTACTCCACACATGAACACCAACCTGAGCCGCCTGTCTCAGCGAACCTCGGTAACTCCACTGCATGTGTTGTGTATACCTCCCCCACTCTTCCCTTTAGTACTCAAAACCCTGCCCCTCCTCCCCCTCCCCTTTACTTCTCTAGGCCCCGTCCCTCCTTCCTCTCTCCTTTACTCCTCCAGACCAGACCACTGTCTTTGACAGCCTCCGTGTTGCATTCAGGTGTCTTTAAGCACCCCTATGTTGCATTCAGGTGCTGCTGGGGCTCCTGACAGGCCTGGAGAAGCAGTACACGTCTCGGAGCTTGGTCCACTCCCAGGAGGCGTCAAACATTCTGCCCTTGGCCAGCACCAACATCAGGTCAGTCTGCAACTGTACTCTTTGAAGAACTAGTTATTGAGTGTTTGTTTTATGTGGATATTGCACTTACAGCAATTAGAGATTCTAACCATGAAACTTTCTAATTTATATTTTTAGTAACAAATTGTACACAGTAGATATGACATACATAGTTTAAAACTCATCACTACTTGCTGTATTTTTGTGCTTTTCTTTCCATATTTTCCACAAACTGCCACTTCACTGATACAATACATATATTCAATACAGGTACTAACCACCAAACCAAGTCAGAATTAGAAACACATGAAAACATGTCAATTTAAAAGCCAACTGTGTATAATCACTGCTTTTCCTGTGTGGTGAAATGTGCTCACTTGAAGTCACTTGTGTGTGTCAGGTTTGGTCTGCTGCCCCTTTGTTCATCCAGCATGCGAAAGTCCAAGAACGCAGGCAGGACCACGGAGACTGCCCACCCACTGGTACGTGCCTCTCCTCCTAATGTGTAATCTACATGAAAGATAAAATTACTTGAATGTGAAATATTCATAATAGGGCCCGACCGATATGGATTTTTTTTGGATACGATATGATACCGATATAACAGGCTTTGGAGCTGCCTATAGCCGATATATTTAGTGATGTTAAAACTCACTGAATCTTTCACTGATTATAAAACTTAGGTTTGACTCTACTAGATTTTAAGTTGGGCTTGTTTAGGCTACATTTACTGTTATTTTGCCTCTTTACAGTCATATTTAAAGACAGTAGGTAGGTCTAATGGGATTTTTGCGTGACATTCTTACCTATAAACAAAGTAAGTAAACTAAGGCTATTAGCCTTTAGCGGTAAATGCGTGTGTGCCACGGTAATTAATTATATGCGTAAAGGTGGACCATACACACCTCTATTCACAGCTCATCTACATATCAGTGCAGGTCCAGTAACATGTATACAGCCACTATAGTCACTTGGCCAGTGAAAGAAACCAGGTTGTTTATGTGTGGTAGCTTACAGCAGCTAAGCACTAACCAATGACAAAGAACGAAAAGTACCTTCAAAACCAACACATTTGCAACACTCACCTGACTAAAATGATCGTCTGTAAAAAGAATATAATCCAGCATGTTGACAGTAGCCATATGTGTCCTCTATCTATGGGAGAGTCCTCTGTCTATGGGACAGTCCTCTCTTCTTCGCACTCACACTTTGATAAAAACAAGCAGAAGTTTTGTTGCTGGCTTAAACTGCGCTTAAATTCACTTTTACTTAGTCAGTATCTTAGATCAGACGCAAGAGCATTTAAAGCCAGTGCCTCAGTGTTACGCACTGGTGTAAACAAGAACACATGAGTCAGGTGCTTCTGGGGGTGCATTCAGAGGGTGCATTCAGGGGCAGTACTGCGTTACACACAAGACAAATTACTCCTCTGATAAATACTGATGCGGCACCACATATTAGGACATTTATCTGACTGTAAATTGAATTAAATAATGCAATATAGAGAGTCTATGCTATGATATATCTGTTCGGCCCTAATTCATAATGTGATTTTACTGTGTTAGGTTTAATCCTGGGTAAGTTAGTAGGTTTAGTTTTTAAAGAAAGATATTTGTTTCAGTATAATGTACTAAATATTAACCCAGTCAAAACCATAGACTGTATAGGCAATATATATGGACATACCTAGCCCACTAGCCGCCGTGTTCCATATAGCAAGTGAGCATGAGGGGTGCAAAGAGGTTCCATTGAAGTCTGGTTCCAATTGACTTGTACTGAAAAACCGCTGTCACTCTCTCTTTAACTGCTGCTGTCAGGCTCACTGTTGCGGTCTTAAAATGTTCGTTTTAACTGCCTCTACATGATTTCCCTGTTTTGTCCATAAATAAAGATATGATAACAATTCTATATTTGCAATCATGTAGCTTTTTTCCTTGACTTCTGCTGCTGCTAGCTATAGCAACAGATATGATTGACAGCTAATGCACTGTATTCTTAATGGGAAGAGGTGAATACCTTCTATACCATCGCTCCTGATTGGCTCTTTGATTTTGGACTTGGATTTGGATTTTCAAATATAATCCCTGGCTGCAGATTAGGTGCTATAACTGCTAGCCTTGATGAGCTTCATTTGGTTGCAACCAAAGGCAATGGGTGACACACTCCCTCAGTCTATGGTTAAAACTACTTCAATATTCTGACTTCAAGGTTTATTCCATCGTCAAAGCTTTGTGTCTGACCCTTACAGAGTACATAGTACATTAAAAATGTATTGTGATTTGGAGTAGAACCATTGGTCAAAGACTTGCTTGTGTGTGTCTCCAGGTGTCCACAGCATCCACAACAGCCAGTGAGGACCCCTACAGGCCGGGCAGTCTGTTCAAACAGCTGGCACAGCAGGAGGACGACACAGCCGCCTCCTCTCTCTTCAGACTAGGCTGGCTCTCAGGCATGACCAAGTAACTGCTCCTCCCATTCACTTATGGGCTTTTGTAAAACTTTTGTATAAAAATATTGTCTATGAAGAACTTGAAGTGGTGTTAATAAAAAAACAAATTAGTTTTTTTTTCTTTTTTTATCTTTCTCTTTGTTATTTGCAGTATTTGCCAGATTATCATGCTATTGGAAGAATAATCTTTTGGGGGATCCAAGAAATACTATTAATTCAATTCAAGCTAAATATTAATCAAAGCCTCTCAATATTCTACATCTGCACATTTAAAGTTACATTTTTTTTTTACCAATAGATGGCAGATATGAAAGCCCCCTTTCCTGACCTTTGTTCAGGTTCTAGTGGTGTTATGTGAGAATATAACGGGGCTGTGTTGGCCAGTCTAACTGTAATTGTCACTTGTATACTTCACTACTGTCATCTCTGAATATTTTTTTATATCATCATTTTATCTTTTTAGGAGTGTCTTAAATGACTTGTGCATATAGTATAGAGTACTTCTGAAGAGAAGATGTGATGGTATTTTGGTTTTATCCTGTTCAGTCCATTCTGTTCAACCCATACACTAGGGTTAAACCATAGACTGTAACTATACAAGTGTACTGTATACTAGCCTGGCTTTTGACTAGGTCCTATGCATGCATAGATATAATAACAAATATGTATATTGGTTATTAAATAAATACGTCAATTTATGATGTTTTGCATTTTTATTTAATTATTTTTATGAATCTCTTTGCAAAACACCATATTGCAGCTTTGTAGTTTGAGACTGTGTTTTTGGAATGTTTAATTGAATTGGAAATTCTAATCAAGTACAATTAATAATAACTTAATATGCATATCACATTTCAAAAACATTATTACAATGTGCTTTACACAATTACAATCATAGTCTACAAAAACTGCAGATACCCCTGTCCCTGTGTCTGCTCCGGGCACTTGCACTTCTACTTCTTGCGGTCCACCTTGCTCATCATGGCCTTGACGTCGATGGGAGCAGCAGCAGCAGCGGCCTTGGCCTTGTCCGCCTCCTCCTGCTGCCAGAGGATTATGGGATGGATTCCAGGGCTACGGTTCTGGGCATTCTGCTCCAGCTGCACCGAGCTGTGGGGGCACAAGCAAACAGACACATTGCCATGACAACCCGTTCATATCAGCTGATCTGTGATTCTCAGATTCTAGTATGTGGTGATGTGATACTCAAGAGACAGATTTTTCTATTGATTACATTTTACCATGAAATCTCCAAAAGGTAAATTCACAAATGTTGAACCTGATCTTTTCTATTCTATTCTAATTCTGCATTTGACCGATACTCATTTGAGTTTCCCCATCTGTATTACATATTATTGGCCTGTAGAATTTTGTGATCATTTTGTGTCATTTGAAACCGAGCAATAGGTTTCTTTCAGGTTCTATATTTTGATGTTATAATCTCAGATGGAGGGCGGAGCCAATATAACTATGGGAGATTCACTGTTTTTGAAAGAAGTCTGAAGGCGAAGTTATGATCCCCAAATTATTATCATTATTTGTTTGGGATTGGCTCCACAAACTTGCCATATGTATTGTTGTAATATGGTACAGCAGGGCCTCCTCCCCCTGAGGTGATGTTCCTCACCTGAAGTTGTGTGCCTCTGGGCTCAGGGCTTTCTTCTGGATGTCTTTGTATGTGGGAGACTTGAGGTACCGGAAGAACGTGTCCTGCACAAACAATACACACACACAGAGTTAAGGCTGTAGAAAGCTGCATATGCCATTAGTCTCACAAAATCTTCAGATTTAGGGTATAGTTAAAATGTATTATATTCATTATACCAAGCATTACCTAAGATTAAAGGCCCACTATGTAACTTAAGATGAAGGGTTTGCTACTTTCTTGTCTCCATGGAGATGTTATTTCTTTCCATGGAATATTCCACAATATGGCATTAAACATATCTGCCTTGCATTTCTTCAATAACGTGTTTTATAGCTCAAAAATAACTTTCCATACTGTGAAATAATCAAGGCAAAGCTGTAACATCTCCAAGGAGACAAGCAGGCTCCACCAGAAAAGTTACAAAGTGCACCTTTAAGAACTATGTCCCAACTGACTGTCACTCATATTTAGAGCTGTGGGAAAAGGTACGGAACACTGGTACCCCAGAAAATCTTGGATGCAAAGTTTTGCTTATTTATTTCACAGTGTCTATATGTCGTCCATAATGACTGTAGTGTGTTTATGTGGGTGTTTTTTAGCGTCTCATCGTGAACTTTGAGCTTCTTGCACATGTTTGCGTGAAGCGTCACAACAGACCGAAAGATCATCCAATCCAGATGAGAGAAAAGCACAGGCAGCTTCCCTGTTCACATATGCACAAAATGTTTTCCTCTGCAGGTCTTACTGTATTGACGCCAAAATAAACTGAAGAGGTTCTGTAGGCATCACCATGTTTGTTTGCTTGGACGCTTGGCTTTGGCTTCCATACCTCACAAACCTCAAACGTGACTGGTCCGCCAGTCTGATTAACTTTACATTGGAATGATCTTAATAGGAGTTCACAAACTCGTAAGAGTTAACAAACCAATGAGAATCCATCTTGCTGCGCCAGGTTAGCATTCTTCAGCAATTCATGAGTTTCAGCTTCCTGTTATAGGCAACATTTTGAGTACAGCCCTAATAAATACTAAAGTAAAGTAAAGTGTGATCAAGAATCCAAGTTGTTAATCAGGGTATGTCCCACACTGGTCCACCTTCTTCATGAGCAGGAAGACATGTGTCTGTGCTGCCTCCAGGACGTAGCGGTGTGGATGCTCCAGGCCCTTCACTGTCAGCCCCATGGTCCTCCCATCGATGTTGATCCAGCGGGGGGCACCAGGGGCCAGGAAAGTCCTGCGCACCAAACACATAAGACACATGAGTAAATGCACTAAGTGTAATACCACTTTCACTACTAGTACTTACTATTACTCTAACTATCACTTCTTGTCCCATTACAAGTACCACAAAGTGCTGCTAATAGTTATACTGTATGTACCAGTAAGTACCAGCCACAGTATAACCACAAGTAACACAACTACTCCAATAACTGCTATTGCAGCTACCACTGAAATTGTCAGTATCTACCAATTACCACCGTAAGTACCTAGTGTATTTTAAAGTGCTACCAAGTTTTCTTTGTAAACCTGCAACTAGTTCAGAGTTAGACTAACTTTATTGTTCCACAAAGGAAATTACTTAATTTTAAGGTGCATCATGTAATTTTTTTTCTAATGGAGGGTATATGAGCTTCAAGTCTCCATGGAGATGTTTTTGCATTGCCTGGAAGGTTCCACTGTAAATCATTAAACATTACTTTTATTTTATTGCTAAATTAAATCTGCATTCTTACAGTGAGCTGGGTTATCGCTCCACAGACCTAACCTGTAACTTGGCCTTGGCATAACCTCCTTGTCTCCATGGAGACAGAGAAGTTTAATACCAGATTGTGTATCTATGGAGAAAATCTGGTGGTAGACCCATACACATTACACCTTTAAAGCCACACCACACAACATTTAATATGGTCCTGAACTGCACTTGACTTACATTAATAGTGTGTTCACTTGTCCTCATTTGGTCTAGGGATGCACTGATACCATAGACTGTATAAAAAAGCGGACTAAGCATTTGGCTCCACTCTAATGAAGCTGACTGATGCTAGCGGTTACAGGGACAAATTTGGAGCCAGGCTCTATATTATGAATCAGATTTTTTGATGGACAAAATAGCAAAAAAAACAACAACAAAAAATTTAAAAAACACCAGGATCATGTAGAGCGGGTTAATACGAACATTTTAAGACCAAAATGAGAGGCTCACAGCAGCAGTTACAGAGACAGGGGCCACAATATTCCAATGTAAGTCAATAGGAGCCAAAGTCAGTAGGAGTAGAAGTGCCCACATTTTCACTTCCTATTTGGAACTCAGCAGCTAGTGCTTTAGGTATGTCCATTTATATATACAGTCTATGACTGATACCTATACAAGTATCATTCCAGGATTTTTTTTATTTATTTATTTGATAGGAACAGTGAATATTAATGAACATCTGTAATTAGCGTGTATGGCAGATTATAGCAAAAAACGCAAAAATTAGCTGGATCGGGTATCAGTTCCATCAGTTATGTTGGATGTAATAAGACTATTTACTGGCAAATGTTGGTCAAGAACATTTCATGTTGATAATTAATTATTCATACAAAGTTGTTCAGTAGTTAACTGCTGGATAACAAATACAACTGGATCCATTTTATAGTTAATTTATAAGTTAAGTTGCCTATAAGTTAACTGTGTTTTGTTGGAAATAAAATGCCTTTCTCAGTTCCTATTGGTTAATATAGGGTATTGAATAGATACTAAAAGCCAAAGAATTAATATCAGACTCGGAACTGAAAAAGCTGGATCCGTACATTCATAATTTGGTCCCGGTTTGAGTACTAATGTAGACTTGGTTTGGTCTAGTCCTGGTTTAGTCCTTGTCTAGTCCAGATTTAGTTTCAGATCTAGTCCTAGGTTAGAACCAGTTTTAATTGTGAAGTGTATACACACCCTTCCTTAGCTAGGCCTAAGGATTTCTTATGACACAACAGAAGTGACAATAGCTTCCACAGTATATGGGATAGAAAAGCAAAACAAAGTGATGAGTATCAGTAGTGGAGACTACATGGGTTGGTGCTATGTTGTGGTGCAGTGTCTGAGAACTCACTTGAAGATGGTCTCTGCCTTGGCCGACATGGATGAGGCCGTGCCCCACTTGAGCTCCTCAGCTGCCTCCCAGAAGGCCAGGTTCTCCCCTGCAGACACACACACACACACACACACACACACACACACGCAGAGGGAGCTCAGAGCATGTCCTACACCACGTGCTGCCCATGTGAAGAGCCATGCGAGGAACCACGTGAGGAACCACGTAAGGAACTATGTGAGGAACTATGTGAGGAACTATGTGAGGAACTATGTGAGGAACTATGTGAGGTACTATGTGAGGAACTATGTGAGGAACTATGTGAGGAACTATATGAGGAACTATGTGAGGAACTATGTGAGGAACTATATGAAGAACCATGTGAAGAACCTACCGCTGAACTCTTTCTTGAGGAAGATCTTGAAGTCATCACGTCCTCTTAGGTCCACCAGCAGCTCGTACAGGCTGAAGGACCAGCGCTCCACACGCATCTTAGTGGGAAGCTCCACACTGAAAATCCACATGTGGTGTCATGTCACAGCCCTTTCATAGAACACTATTTAGAACTGCATTTGCACTTTCTGTATGTTACCTGTTGCTAATAATCTGTTCAAAGAAAGTGTATGTAGCCTGTGCTCTCAGTTTTTTTTTTTTTTTTTTTTTTTTTTTTTAAAGGTATTACAATCACAACTGAACCTGGGTTGCCAGAGAACCAGAGGACAGAGGACACACATTTTTCTCATTCTCAGTATATGGACAGGCAATGCCTTATGTGCAATAGCCTGTGCAATAACCTGTAACCATGTCACCTCGTCAGTAACCGCCTCCACTGTCCTCAGATTATATATTTATATATTTGTATATTTGTATTCTTTTACATATATATATATTATATAAGAGATATGTTTTATTATATATTTACATTTCTTTCACTCCCTGTACATAAGAGCTACCTGATGTTGTAAATATGTTAATATTTATTGTGATTTTTATTTTTTATTTACTTATTGTTCTGAGTGTTTGCACAATTTTTCACAACTTTTTGCACTATACTGTCCCCTGACTGTGAGCTTCTGTCACGAGTGAATTTCTCCTCTGTGAGATCAATAAAGTCTTATCTTATCTTATCTTATCTTATGTGAAAGATCAGAACCTCCAGAATTCCCTCCTTAAGCTGCAGAGGCTGCACTATCACTGATTCATGAATGGCTGCAGGTGCTGGGATTTAGGTAGTGACCCTTCAGATTAGTGACCATTCAGTAGATCAGATTAGATCAGACCAACAGGATTCCAGAACTGAAAATGACAACCCAAATGAGAGGCTCATTCTGCTGAAAAATAAACACATTCAATACATATAATGTATTATATTATATAACCTGATAGTAGCTCTTTGTGTATGTTTCCTCCTATCTGTGATCTCATCTATTATCAGCTACATGTGATATGATGTGGTCCTATCAGTGCTGTAGTGTGGTAGCAGCACTAATTATACACCAGTGTTACACTGATCTAACCTAATTTTTTTTTTCTTTTGTACAATTTCACTGACAAATGAAGTAATGATGGCATGTTAGCAGCTTGTTCTCTGCTTTTGTAACATTAGTGAGCAGAGAGGGATGACCATACAGACTCTATGGTCTGACCTGCGCATGTTGAGTGTCCAGTAGCTGTTGTTGTCTGTTTGCCAGGGGTTACTGGGCAGGCATGGGGCCAGAAACGGGTCATGGTTCTTGTAGGTGGTGATATATTTCACCAGTCTGGAAAAACACAACCACAGTGTCATTAAACATTGTTTTATTATTCAGCCTCAGGTGAAAGGTCACTGAATATAGAGGAAAAGAGCATGTGTGCACATATTCACGGGGCTCTGGCTGCTTGAAGTGCGTTTTCATAGAAATAAGTTGTCTGATCAGCTGATAGACACTCATGTGGGTCATAGTGTGTGTTTGGGGTGAATGATGTGAACAAGCTGTAAGCAGAACTAAATCTAGTGCTCTCTGGGGTCGGTCCAGAGAGTGGAGCAACATGTGTCAAAACTCACAGTTAGAGTTCTGTTAGTCAATAAAAATGTTACTCAAGTAGGAGTAAAAGCTGCTCTGCTCTGAAAAGTATGATGCATTACTCAAGTAAATGTAACTGAGTGCTTCCCACCTCTGTCTTAACCACAGACAGAGATATTAACCACCAAACCATTTGCATTTTGACAAAATGAATCATTAGTGACTCACGCTCCCAAGGACACGCTGGACTTGACCCTGGACCTCATGATTGTCTGCTGGTAGAAAATATTCTACAGGAGAGGATTGGGTCAGTGTCAGTCAGTGTGGAGATGTCACAGAATTATTTGAATGTATGTGCTTACCATACGTCTGTACTGGTCAAAGGTGATTTTCTGTGGACGCAAAGTCACAAGTCAACAACATGAAGACTTACATTACAATAACAATATCTCAAATACAACCATTTTAAAAGCCCAGTATATAATTTCTCTCATGTACTTGAGCAAATTGTGTCTTGCCCCAGTAAAGATATATTGTATAAGCAGCTCTTGAGGTCAAAGTAAGACAGTTGTGTATGGTCTGCATCTAATTATAAAGCATTTATTTTCAGAGAATCAGGAAATGTGTGTAGAATGATAGTTGTCACAGCAAAACTTAACTCTCATCTCTGAAAGTTGTGAAAAGCTCTTATAAACTCATCCTGGTGAATAATTGCTCATAATGTATCCCAAGGATACATTATGTATCCCAAGGATACATTATGAGCATTATTTGCAGTGGTCCAAAGTGTGTGAGGAAGCACTTTGGACCACTGCAAACTGTTTAATAATGCACTATTAGGGGTATATTAACTACAGGTTTGCACACGTGCTAAATGCATTGCACACGGTAAAAAGCGGACGCACTGAGATTTGCGTCTCTTATCGGCGCTTTGCGGACGCTGCGCAGAGTTTGCTCCTGAGATCAAATGAAGATGCAAAACGGGGCGCTTTGGCCAAAATGCGAAAAAAAGGAGAAAATCCAGATGAAGATATTTAGCGGGCGCTGCTTGATTTATCAAGACGACGAGAGCAAAAATTCGTTTACTACGTTGGAAAGACAGATCCAGTATCTGCAACAACGGTGCGTTAAAAGTGATGTTAAGTAAAAGTGCTATTTCACAAATGTAATATAACCTAATAATTACCCTGTTTGAAGGCAGACACACCGTAATAAAAAGACCTTTACCTTGTGATACTTTGGTCCTGTTCCTCGTAATCCACAAAAGAGGCAAACATCCCTGTCCATCACATTGGCTCCACACTGTGAACGGGAGGAGGCGCGGTCCACACGGTCCGGTGTACGGGAGGAGGCGCACCTGTTGCCACTCGGAGATCACCGATCTCCTCCGTGTAGTGTCGGTCTCAAATGGCCAAGCCGTGCGCGCGCCCCTTCGTTAGTGCACCTTTCCCCCGCTAATTCAGCTCTCTATAATGTGTCCCAGACTGGGCATTTTCAGCTCCAAACATGTCTCTCAAGCGCGTGCATCTGCTGTTTCTCCTTTACGCATCTTTGAATTTGTCTCAAACAGGGCGACGTGTGCCTATAGGTCTATATCTTTAATGAGCACGGTGTAAATGAAAACTGAAGCTAGTTTTAATTGTATTAGCCTAAACGATTAAAGAAAACTGTACGGATATAAACAGCAGTGCGCAGTAAAACAGCACAGTCCTTTTGCTCAGACGCTGAACTCTCATTTATTTACATATTAGAATTGCGGGAGGAAAAAGAGGCGCAGTTTCTAATGGAAAATCAGGTGCAACACGCCTACAAATAGCACAGTTTGCAGTCGTAAATTAGCACATGCTTAGTAAATATACCCCTAAGTCCCATACAGCGCTTTTCCAGATGCTCTGTATACAGTTTTGTGCTTTTTTCTTTCAATCCACATTGAGTGGTGGTTAGCTACTATTGTAGCCACAGCTGCCCTGGGACAGACTGACGGAAGCAAGGCTGCCAATCTTCCACCACCCCCACATTCATGTATACACTATGTAGATGAAGTGTCTTGTCTAAGGACACAATGCCTCACTATGGAACCTGGAATTACCAGCAGTTTCTCGTCCATGTACTAACTGGGTCCAGCCCTGGTCTTTATATTATCTTGTAGCAAAAGGACTGGGTGCCATTTGTTGGTGACAAACTACCCATTACCCATTGCTTGTCCAACATGAATCTGTAGAAAGTGTAGTGGAGTGGACAGAGTACCTACCTCATCTGCGCTGGGGTCCAGGAGTCGCTCTGGCCCTGTGTCCATAGCACTGTGAGTGCGCCTCTGTACAAGCACAGGAGCACCATGAGGGGCAGGTGTAATATGTGTCCTGCTATTGATGTTGGAAATCTCAAGTGAAATGGTTAGATATGTTTAGTCTGTTTTCTGTTGCTAAATGAACAGAAAGTATTTACTCATGTGAATTGAAACAAGCTGAATAATCTAAATGATAAATGTTCTACAAAAGTCTACAAATAAATGTGCTACTAAAAAGTAAATATGAAAATGTGCAAATAAGAAGTGCTATTCAGATAAATACAATTCTGTTGCATTTAAAGGAAATGTATATATCCTGTGCTCTTATTATTTAAAAAAAAGAAGCTCTATTGCTAACTGAACCTCTCACCAGAGCCTGAACCTGCAGATAGAGGACACATCCAAGTTTGTCTCATTTCCAGTATATGGACAGGCCTCATGTGAAGCTCAGAACCTCCAGAATTCCCTCCTTGAGCTGCAGAGGCTGCACTAGCACTGATTCATGATTGGCTGCAGGTGTTAGATCAATTAGATCAATTTAAGTTTAACCCTCTGACACCCTTGGGGACTGTTTGTGTACATTTTGCAAACTTGTTTTTTCACCGTTGGGAAAAAAAAAAAAAAAAGTTGCAGTTAGAGCTATGAAACTTTCCACATAATGTTATTTTTGATCACATTTTAAAATGTGATCTCACCTCACCCCTCCCATCTCTGGGGGTCCAGAGGGGCCCCTATTCTTTTTATATGGAAGTTCATCTGAAGCTCTCCTCTTCTATTGCAGGCCCCTGTGTAACAGTGAAATACATGATTGGGGCTTTAATGGTCTGGATGTGTTGGTGAGGAGTCAGGGCAGTGGGCTGAATGTATTTGAGAAGATATTTGTGTGTCTAAGTGTGAGAATTACATTGTTGAAAAAATAGTGACAAAAATCCATAAAAATAAATAAATAAATAAATAAATAAATAAACTGTGAAATTTTGACCTGCAATATTGCTGTTTTGAAAAGAGTTAAATGGGCCACAGAAAGGGTATACCTTTCGCTTTGACCTCTTTTTTTAGGTCTTGAGTAATGCTAACCAGAAGACTGAACATTAGGGGTGTATGAACTATGGCCTGGGGCCCACACGTGGCCGAAAATTTTTTTAATTTTTGGCCCTTCAGGACTCTGAATTTGCCCTTACTGCCATATTATTTTTTTTAAATGTACATTTTATACATGATATCTAATTATAATCTCAAAATCCAATATTTCTGTGTGAAGTAAACTTGAACCTAAATAAATAAAGGCGTGATATCAGAATGGTCCACAGTTAGACCTACTGCAGGTGGCTTTGTTTGTGTGGACTCTGCTCCTGTCCTCTAATCACCTAACATCCAGCCAGTCCTCCAAGCCCTTTTTTGTTTATAGTTTCAAAACCCCATATTTCATTTGTTGTGTTTTTATAAAAAATGTTTTTATGGTCTAAGACTATTGAAGCAGGACATATTTTCAAACACACACATTTTTATTGTGCACATGTATCTAGAGTCTACAGCAGCAGAGGTGCTCTGTGACAGTTACCAGGACAGAAACTACAAAAGTCACAGTGAAATCAAACTGTTGGTCATGCTGCACTACAACATCAGTCTGAAATGGCTCTCACAGACATGGCCTCTGCAGAAGAGAGCCTCAGCTGTGAGATGCTGCTGGGACCTGGGGCAACTCAGTTCAGACAGAGCACTATAAATATATTATAGTGCTTCATATTCTGTAGGTAAAAGACAAACTGTCTGTAGATAATAAAATAATGAATGGATGAGCTGCGAAACGTATTCAACCAAATAAACTCTGTCCAGTTGACAAATTAAATTTCTCCTTTTGCTATAATAAAACAATCTAATATTC